>JAFELO010000503.1:0-16317 GCA_017140195.1 Eumaeus atala
CAATCCGTTCCAAGGCCTTCCCGGTCTCGTTCAGCAGCACCACCGGTCGAACCACCGAAGCCGAGTCCATGGGCTGCCCTGCCTTTGGAAGTAGGCAGAGCCGATCCTCCTTCCATGCCCCCGGGAACTGACCAGACCGCAGGCAGCGGTCAAACGTTTCCCGGAGGCTATCCCCGAGGTGCACGAGAGATATCGCCAGCACTCTCCCGTGCACCCCGTCTGGACCCGGTGCCCTCTTCTTACTCTGGAGGCGAGTCAGAATCGCCTCCATTTCAGCCTCCGTGACGGGTGGCGGAACACCTTCCTCCTCGTCCTACGTCTGCCAAGCGATCCAGGGGGGCGTGAAGCCCACGGGTGTGTCGGGGAACAATTCCCCGACGATCCTCACCAGTTGGTCCTGCTGGAGCGTCTCCGTGATGGGGGCCGACATTTGTACGATCGGCCCCAGGGATCCCTACCGAGATCCCTTACGAGCTCCAGCTGGGCCTCCTCCTTGGCTCGGCAAATGGCCTGCTGCAGGATCTTCACCTTCTCAACGTAGATCCAGCGCAGCCAGTCGTCCCTGTCGACGTCCTGGGGTCGTCTCCGCCTGCTCCGGGTGTACTGCCACCTGGCCCCGTTGCAGGCGCCCCGGAGGCCGGACAATTCGGCCGTCCACCAGTAGAGCGCCCGCCAATGGGGGGGACTCTTCGCGGGCGGCAAGGCCGCTCTGCACACCGCACTGAACGCGTCGCAGAGCCGACCAGCCGCCTCGTCCACCCCTATCTCCGACAGCGGCGGGAGGTTCCAACGGCCGACGATGGCGGCCTCCTCTGCCAGTTCCCGGTTGAGCCTAGTGAGAGTCCAACGCGGAAACCGGCTCTGTCCCCTGGACGACGACGACGTTGACGTCGGACGAACGGAGGTCGGAGACACCTCGAACCTTATATAGCGGTGGTCCGAGAGCGTCTCCACCTCCGTTTCCACCCTCCACCCCTCCACTCTGCGCGCGATGGTCGGCGTGGCGAAAGTGACGTCCACCACGGAACCTCCCGACCATCGCACGCACGTCTGGACTGTCCCCGTATTGAGGAGGGACAGTCCGGCAATGTTCTTGATACCTAGTTTGATATGTGCTTTTATATGATACCTAGCTTACACCTATATGTATTAAGATCTCAGTACCTAACAACTTTTTCCCTAACTTTCATTAATGAGTAATCAATACTGAAAGCTAGGGAATATTAAATACCTACTATAGTTTGAGACTTGCTGGCGTTGTGTGAATGTGATAGTCTATTTTTTAATCATTATTGCATTCCTATAAGGCTGAACATAGTTATTTAAATCTTGTAATAATGTAATTTTGACACAATTAAAATGATTTAAATTCTAAACCATAAAGTAATAGTGCCACCACCTTATACCAGATGGTCAAGGTGGTGGGACAATGTGACGATAAAATTAGTATTGGAATATTATTAAAAATACAAGCATACCTTTTTTTGCACTTATACTATTAATAAACAAGATTCAAGTCCTAGGAGGACAATTGTTAATGTTTATAAGTTAATGTTTATATGAGTAACATAAGACTTCTCATTTAATATCTAAAGCTGTCACATTCTCTATATACCTATTTACCATTACTTACTTGAGCAAATATTGACTTACCCAGTCTATCTTTTCCCGCATAAAAAGAATGAACATGGAAAGGGAACTCTTTTAAAGAATCATCCGACAATGGTGGTCGGCTAGGCCTCTCAGTAGGTACAGCAGACGTTGACAAACGGTTTCCTTTCTCGTTAAAGCAATCAGGGCCGAAATGAACCCCACATACGAGCTTTAGCTGGTGCAATTTCTCAATTGGCACATAATCCAAATCTTCATCGCCCGTTGCTTTTACTCATAATCGACACCTGAAAGCGAAATTCAATTATTATTTTTGTGTCTATTAGTAGGTACTATAATTTTTTTGTCATTATCTGGTACCTATAAAAGTTATTGCCGTTGTAAATATCATGATTATATAAACAAAAAACTTCTCTCACGTTACATAACTTAATACATTTAACAAATATACGGTATGTTTTAGGTACGAACCGGTCAGGGTCTCAAGGAAATTTATACCGATGTATATTACACTTCGGCATCTTTCGTACACCACAAATCACATACTTCCTGTAATTGCAATGTTTTATATTTTCCATTACAATGAAAATTCAGTTTCATTACGATTTTCAATCTTTGAAATCTGTAATCACCGGGCACGCCTGTCAAGTCACAAGTGGTTGGTCCGTAGATTATACACTTATATGAGAGCCAACTTTCAAAACCAATTTTTTTTCGTTAATATTGGTACGGTTTTTCATGCATTATATCTTAATAAGGAAGTATATACCTTATTACAAATACATATGCTTGTCATTGCTTGGTACAGTCACAACGATTTACTTAGTGTTGACCTCCTGACTTATGCGTATAAATTCTAACTTTTCTCATCGAATGGTAAATTCTTAATTATACATGAAACCTTGTTGGAAACATGAAATCCAATAATGGTCAAAGATCAAAGGTAAATTATGTTACAAATGATACAGACTGTTAAACTTTATATTCCGTCCGGTCCGTTGTTACCAATGAAACAATCTAATCACAAAAACGTTGAACCGTCTGTACAGCTACTAAATGTTGGTCATTTATTAGTTATCAAGGAATGTAAAAATATATGTATCTTATTAAAAAAAATGTGGATGATGTCTTACTTTAATAACTGAGTAATCATCAATATTTGAATTTATATAATATATTTTTACTTTGTTATAATCATACTGTTGATAATTGTATTGTTTTTATTTCCTAGTTATCCTTGCTGTAATTTTTGAAGATTTCTGCAAGTTTTTAAAAACTGCTGCATACTTCAGTTAAGGAGTCCGTCAAGACGCCCAAGTTGTCCGACAAAATTGATGTGTCATTTTCTTAGTCCGACGCCGGAATGACAATTAACATTTGTTTATAGTCTCTGCATAGGACGCATTATAGTCAAAATAATTTCAAGTATTAAATGGATAAGGCAATTTCATTTTGGCAATATTTCATAAAATAGACGTCATAACACAGACAATAGACCCCTGAGGCTGTATTTTTTAGTTTATAGTGCTCATTTTCTTTTAGTTACCTTGTATCCTTTTAACTGCCATATGAATAACTGTAATATTTTTTGACTGATATTTGTACGTTGGTCTTGTTGTACATCTGTCTGTCTGAATATAGTTTAAAAAAGATAAGTTTTAGTGTAGATTATCACTCATTAGCAAACCAAATCTGTTAATAAATACTTATATGTTACTTTATAGTTATATACTTAGTCTGGCCATAAACACTATTACAAATTAAAAAAAAAATACATTTGAACTTGGAATCTGTAATTTTTATACGATTGTTCATTGTGTTCCTCATTTTGGCGCCAGTACATTGTACCATATTTTGAGATATTCCAATGGAGTGGGGTAATAGAGAGAACAGAATCGCTGTAAATGCATTAAACAAAGTAGGTATGATGCCAGATAAAACTTTCAAAACGTCCACGTAGCATTCATACGAAAAGGGTGGTCAAAGCAGTAAGGAAAAAAATTCGGAGAAATCCTCTCCGAAAGCAAAAGATTTTAACTCGCGAAATGAAGATACAGCCTAAAACCATGTCACGTATTTTAAGAGATGACTTAGGATTTGCAGCCAGAGAGAGATACTGGTCACTTCTTAAATGATAAATTAAATATGAATAGTCTGCTAAAATTGATACATGTACTGAAGCGGTTCGCAAAGGGACGCCACAGAAAAATTTTGATTACCATATTTTTGTGAAAAAGGTATCAAACATCGGCGCAAGTGTATCAATATACCATTCCTGACAAGGTAGTTAGGCCCCTTAATAACACCATGTTCAAAAATCAAGTATGGTCCATCCAGAAAGACTCGGGACCAGATCATAAAGCTCGGTTCACGAAGTCTTCAGATATCGTCATCAGAGCTGAATACTGGCCATCATCTAGTCCCCATCTTAAACCGCTGGATTATGATTTATTTTCAGTTTTAAAGAGTACAGCTTGCTCTAAGCCGTGATAACTTGGAGTCCCTAAAACAATCCATACGATTGACAGTGAAGAATTTCCCCATGGAAAGACTGCGTATAGATAACTGGCCTCAACGTTTCAAGGACTATATTGCAACCAGAGGAGACCATTTCCAATAAGCATATTATATATTTGCGTTTTAAACTGTAAAAGTAATAATTGTTATTTGCAATTAAAAAAATATTTTTTCTTTGTTACAATATTCATGGCTAGACTAGGGATACCTATGCAACCCCACCATGGTTCAAGCCTTGTTGTGGCGGTGGGGCTCAGTAGCCTGGGGTTATCCGAGACACCTTGGGCGAAGCCAATTGAACCGAGGAGGTGGCGGCTCTTAATACCCCTCCTATAAGAAGAGGGGACTCAAGAGCAGGAAGAGGTGCCGCTCTTTGTCCCAAAGTCGGTGGGGTTGTCCTGTGGTGCGGGACAACCCCATCTATGGAGGTGGCGTCGGTCTCTTCGGGGGCTGACTTGCCGTCGAGGTGCCCTGATGATCTGTTGTTCCGGGGCACCTCATCAAAGGTGGCACTGGTGGTACTCGCGGTGGTTTTTGTGGGTATTCGGCACTATATAATGTGCCGCGAGCCCCACACACCACTAGACTCCACCCAGGGCCAGTGAAGGCGCGTAAATGCGTTTCGCCGCGTCAACAAAATAAAAAAGGGATACCTATGCAATGCTGTGTGATCGCTTATCTTGTAAGCAAAAATATAGCAGACGCTATTTGAACCCGACAATAGAAGCGCTGAGCGATGAGATTTTATAATGTAATGTCTATGTTATGTAACTCTATGTAGCTTCGCTGCTTCAAATGTTAAATACCATATTAGTAGCGGTACTTGTTGGCTTGGGTGTACAGCTGACAGCACGATTAGCATATACGACGAAATACATTATCACGCAAATATTAATTTTACTTGTTGCATGTGGTATTTTGACTTGATGAAGACTTGTCAATACATAATTCTGGCTGCCTGCACGATAAAGTATGACGTCATAGTAACGAGCCTGCGAGGGGGGAGCATAACATGACGCTTATTTCTCCCCATCGGGCGATGCGTTCGCGGAACAATTAGATAACCATAACATTGTCACGTGAAGCATAACTTCTGTCGGCCAACTTACAGATAAGCAATTTTTTAATAAAATCTAAATGTCTTTTGAATATTATTATAGAGAAACATTATCCAAAAGCCTTTTTCCGATAATAGATGAAAACGGGTTGAAAATCCATTCAGTAATTTCTGAGACCGCCGCAAACATACATTAATGTTAGGTACACATGACTTCGCCGGTAGCCCATTGGGAGGACCGCTGATGGTGAATACTCACTAATAGGCTTCTGAATCATCGATTATTACCCAATGCTATTGAAACAACTTTAGATAATATAAGGGAATATAGTAAATTTCATGTAAATTATATTATGTAGAAACTCGTGAAACAAAATTAGTCGTAGATCGATAGGTCTAATTCGAATACAAAGCTAACGCCTGAATGTTAGCTATTTATCTATTCGTCCGAACTTGATGGTGTTTAAAAATAACCATATATCCTACATAATGCTATTTCTGTTTTAAGGCATATCCAAATTTTTTTTAATATATTACATACAAGAAATCGGAGCCTTTTCAGGACTACCTACGCATATGAACATCAGAACAATCAATATGTCAATGCGTTGCTCTCCTCTTCATCTTCCCCAATGGGCCAACGGCTACTCAGACCACACGAAACGAGACACCAAAGATATCACTTTACGTCGGTATCATGTGAGTGGGTGATACCTCCCCGGTCGTGCCGGCCCAATTCCTTTGCAATGTACCATGCCCCTGCCTCTTACTAAAACTGTGTGGTGACCGCAATTTTCTTTTATTTTCCAGTCTTTTCATAGCTCTCAGTGCTTTAAATTTATTGATATAATGTTATATTAATCTAGGAAAAAAAATCACAAACTTTTAAATCGTGATTCTCCTCCATAGAGGAGTGGAATAGTAATGCCTTAAAATTTTACCAAGAACTAGTTCTAAAAGAAAAATATTGCTAAACGTTCGCCACTAATTGGAAAATATGTAAAAATGTAGGGCTAACCTGCAAAAAGAAATAGACAAATAAAAGAAAACGCGTGGCATAAATATTCTCTTGCCTACACATGTACACATAAACATTATAAATGGCGGTTCTTCAGGTTGACTTATACGCTTTTTACAAACAACAATTTGGCTTTATGGGCCAATAATGATTTCTTGGTTGTTGGTATTCCTACATGTTTTTTTTTTTGATTGTTGGTATTTAGTAATTTCTGAGACCGACGCAAACATACATTAATGTTAGGTACACATGACTTCGCCGGTAGCCCATTGGTAGGTCGGCTGATGGTCAATACTCACTAATAGGCTTCTGAATCATCGATTGTTACCCAATGCTATAGAAAGATCTTTTGATAATTTAATGCTTGGTTAAAATAAACTTATCTATTAGGTATATAGGGACGGAGTGTCAACCTATGAATTTATTTTAAGGTTTAAGCTCAATAGGTTTCAAAAATGTCTGTACAAAGCATTTGGGCATAAAACGCTCATTTGATAAAACTGTCCTTATAAAGTAAATTTTTGATACTGCGTTTTTTTATATTAATTTGTCTTATTAATGTATATAAAATAAAATATTAAAGGCACAGAACAGATAAATCTCTCTTTGTTCTGTATTAATTTCTACCAGGGATGAGTCACGTTGCTCTCACGCTGAACGTGTCCTCTTCAGAACAATTGTTTTTATATGTCGATATAACCAAAAACCAAATTTTTATAACTGCTGTACTAATAACTGAAATAAGTAAATTCATGAGAAATAAAATATGCGTGGGACAGTACTGTAGTTTTGGCTAGCTTTGTTTCAATAACACTATCAAAACAGTTGGCTTATGAACCGCTTTTATACATTTTATTTTCAAAAAGAAGAAAATAACCATATCGAATACACTACTGGTAGTAGTGTCTGGTACTCTCCAAACAAATCACGGGAAAGATCCCATGTGGGAGTTTTAATGCTCGGAAAATCCGGCACCGTCCTTGAAATATTTGTGTAGGTAGCAACGTCTACGTCAGAATAAAAGATGAAAATCTGAAATAAATATAATAAAAGTGTGCTATATTTTAGAGATACGTACTACTTCTATCTACCTTATACATAAAATGAACTATCTGTCCGTATGTGATCGATTTTCTTAAATATATAGAATAGAATAGAGTATAGTACCTGTTATTCGCGGGAGAATTTGGCTGCTGTTATACACGGGCAAAACTGGGACAGATCCTAGTAAAATACAAAATTTTGAAGGTTTGGGTGCATGGGTGCTGCTTATTTGCCTAAAAACGAGGCTACACAAACCTCTTAACAAATTTATATAAGGTCCTCTTCGTATCTGAAACATAGAATCACATGGATCCATTCATATGAGATCTACGCAAAACGAGCCGGGTATATTTTATGTAACTAACAATTGTGATTTTTTAATTATGTAAAATGAGGTTTTTTTAAGTGGACAGACCTTTACGACTCAACTCAGCTATTGCTTGAGATATTTTTAACGAAATATAAACGGTAGTTGCCTGGCATACGTATTTATAAGTAAGTAAGTAAAGTAAGAATTACATTTTTGTTTAATGCAGTAGGTAAAGTCTAAAAAAGTCTTTGAAAAGTCTGAAAGTCTGGCGAAGACCTTAGTGTCTTCTAGTTTAGGGAGAATATAAGGAAAAGACTCCCTTCTTTTCCCACAAATGGGAAGAGAATATAATCTAAATTCTTATTCCTCGTCCCTATTCGTAAGCGATGTGCGAGTTTGTCATTCTGCCAGTCATCTGTTCTAACTGTTTTGTTACAACAGATGACTGGCAGACAATATATGAGGGCCGCTTATGGTTTTTACCGTTATGTACAAATTCCGCGTCGCGGTGTACCTGTAGTAGTTGACTGTGTTTTTCGCGGAAGGCAAATCGCTCATCCATAAAGATTCTCGTATAGATATTGCCTAAGGAACTTATGAGACTTATGGGGCTGCAGCGGTGCGGAGATTACCCGGTTTGTGGATACCGATAACAGTGGCTACTTTCCATGATTTCGAGCATGTGCAATCTACCAGTAGAGCGTTGGAGATGAACACTGACATATTGATAAGAGTGGGCGGTAGACTCTTTAGAACTTATTCGTTATTCCGTCCGTAACCTGGGCCCGTCGGTGTACAACAGCTTTGATGAGGTCACTGACCTAAAATTAGAAAGCTTGAAAGGTGGGCACCTCACGAATTGACTGTAGCAAACCGGCAAAGGCGCGTGGACTGCTGCATTACATTACTAAACCGGCAGAGTAATGAAGGTATTTTAAACCGAATCATTACCTTTGATGAAGAATGGATTCTTTACGATACCGGAAAGTGCTCAGCGCAATGGTTGGATCCTGGTCAGCCAGCCAAATCCTGACTTAAGCGAAAATTAGCCCCAAAATTTACTTGTAAGCGCTTGGCGGACTAGTGCCGGTATTGTTTATTACAGTTTTCTCAAATCTGGCCAGACTACAGTCTATTGTCAGGCATTGCAAACCGTGATGGAAACGCTGCTAAACAGTCTAGGCTGGTCAATCGCTCCACGCCACTGCTGCTTCGCGACAATGCTAGACAACACACTGCGCAACAGACGATTACCAAATTAGAGGAGCTTCAATAGGAATGTCTATGACATCCTTCGTGCTCGCCGGACCTTGCTCCAACAGATTACCATTTTTTTCGAAATTTGGATAACTTCTTGCAAGGGATAAAATTCAACTCCGATGGGGCAGTCCAAATCGCCTACAAAGATTTTATTGATTCCCGTCCTACTGGTTTCTTTAGTGAAGGGATCAATGAACTACCTATAAGATAGCAAAGTGCATAGAAAGCAATGGTTCATACCGTAATTGTTTTTTTTAATCTACTTATTTAAAATTCAATTAATTCTCACCTTTCTTCATTCATCAGTCGCGTACAATATCCATATATTTTGCACAATAAACCATGTCATTCCACATTGTTTTAGAGCACCTATACATAAACCGTTACGTCATATACACTGGGGCCAGAGAATATCAGGAATACAGGGAATTAGTAGACAGCCTTAGTCATCCAACTTCCTCCTTTTCAGGAGTTGTGTTACACTGTTGTGCATTTTCCTTCTGCGAATCCCTGTTCTGATCGCACCTTAATCTATACTGTATCTCCTTAATATCTAATCAAGTCATTCTTTAATTTCTTCTAACTTTAAGTGGTTGTCAGTATGTGTAAGTCTTGCTAATGTGATTTAGGTTAAGTTAGTATATTAAAAATGTATATCAGTGTAATTTAATCACCTGAATAAAGTTTTTCTATTTCTATAAATATATTATATTAAAAGATAGTCGACTTTTTGTTCCTACCATACAAAACGCCAATTTCATATGTGAGGTACCTAATAAGTAATGAATGCTTAAAAGAAGGATGTGATATTCTTACGTATAATTATTAAATAATATTTTTTAATTTAAACTGTATGTAATGTTGAACCAAATGCATGTGTCAGACATAAAGGCTACTTGATTTGATTGCGTTTAATCCAGTATAAAATGTTTATTATGTTGCGCACAGCGACTGCTAAATGGCACAAATTACTCTTTCTCAGTAAGCCGTTTCGGCTACCCACCGGCATAAATAATCCATGAAAGTGTGTTGTGACTTTTTAGTGCTAAATTCTATTGTTCAAATTTACAATTATTATAAACAAAGTGTCATTAATTGTGTTGTGACTCTTTGGACAAAAATGCATAAAATATTAATTACATCTTACTCAAGTTAAACATTCCTGCGTAAAGATACGTTTTCTCTATATACAAGTTAGCTAGCTCTATTGAGGACATGGAGGAGATCGAACTTCAAACGTCAAAACTATAGAAAATAATTTAATAGAGGAATCATATAGCCCTTCTGCTCCAATACTAATATAATAATAATATAACACTAGCATTTCAAAAAGAAGGAGGGAGATCACGACTTTGTATAGATTTTCTTAAATTAGATAAGATTGTAGTTCCTCAATCGCAACTCTTTCCACTAATCGAGGATTTAACGGTTACAACAAGGAGATGAAAGTTTTTTTTAAGTTTTAATGTAGACTCGGTGTTCTCAGTGTTCTGGTCCATACTTCTTAAAATTGAAGATATACAAATAAAAAACTGCATTTGTTACTCGGGACGCACACTATCAGTGGACGTGTCTGCCATTTGGCTTAAAAACTTCGTCCGCTATCTTTCAGAGAATATTGAGTAGTGTTATAAGGAAGCATAAACTATCAAATTCTACTGTAAATTATATAGACAATATTTTAGTATTTTTTTAAACTTTCGTAACACATATAGAGCAGATAACTATGTTATTGGAAGTATTTTAAGATGGGGTTTTAAATTGAAATTCTCAAAATGTAACTTTGCACAGGGCCCGGTAAAATATAGTTCCCCAGGTCTGGCCCCGTGCAACTTCCACTTATTCCCGAATCTCAAGAAATGGTTAGGTGGCCGAGGATTTTCGTCAAATTATGAAGTCATTGTCGCTTAGGCGTGTATTTTGAGGGGTTAGAGAAAACATTTTAACAAACTGGTGTAACTGCATAGGAGAAGCGCTGAACTAGGTGCATCGGTGGAATGTAAATACGTTGAAAAATAAAGTTGTTTTAAATAGATTATTAAAGTTCTACTTTGTCGTTATAGATAAGTATCAATCGCCCCTCGCAGCGATAAACTCTACATTGTATTGAGTCTTTTTCTACATTTATTATTATTCAATATTTAACTATAATAATTATTTTTTGTTACCATTCTATATACCTACTGAATTATTAATAACTAACTAACTAACAAATAAGCTCTATATTTAATTAATAGTGTAGTAATGATTATTTTGCCATTTTTTTTAATGAATAATATAAAACAAAATAATTCTCATTACAACAAATATTTCTGTCATTATGACATTTATAGTGTGTGCATTAATGTCTTAAATTTACGCGAATATTACTTACTCATTACAATACAACTACTTTTATGGATTTTATCCCAGTTTTGATGATAGGAGGGCAACGCACCTGCGTAACTATTATACGAATGTCCATGGGCGTCGGTAGTCGTCAAGAGGCTCCGATTTTTCGTTTGCCTCCTTGTGATATAAAGAAAACAAGAATGACAATACATTCAGTGAACTATAATTTTACTAATATTATCATGGCCAGAGAGACCCTCATCGTCGGACGGCATGTGCGCGACCGCTTAGGTAAAGATTGGTTAGATATTGATCATTGTGTCGTACAATTCCTTACCGGCCAGGACAACTTTAAAAGTAAACTTATGAGATTTAAGTTATTGCCTTCAACTTTTTGCGACTGCTTCACTTACGAATTTAATGAGTACAAATAACCTGTGCTTATCTGGGAGTAGTCCTTGGCATAATGACAGAAACATAATGTTAGACTATATCCGTACTATTAGCGAGGTAGTGTATAAGGCCACCTCGTAGACAGCGTGGGTAACTTCCGTCCATTTAATAGATTTTGTCATAACCGTTATTGGAAACATACGGGTTTACCTCAGACACAACAACAGCTTAAACAATAACACATTAAGTGTAAAGTCATTAAATAAGTTTTTTTAAATATCTACGTGGTTCACAGCAGCTGGGCCTCACCTGGCTGCCCTCTCTTTTCTCAGATTTTATAAGATATTGTAACCTTGTACTGTCACCGGTTCGATTAGGGAATGAGGAGAGAGTAGAGAGAATTGGAATTACTTCCTACTCCACCTACTTTCTACTGATCAAATTCCGAGCCTTAATACAATTTTAGCTCTTTCCCTCGGGCTCCCCTGCCATCATATCAAACGGTACATGGTGGATGCCGTTGTCGATCCTGGCAACACAGGAGTAACAGTGGTGGGAATGGGCTGTTAAGATATATATTTTCATGTGCTTTCATATTTAAGCCATCGTTAGAGGTTGTAGAGATTTCTACGTAAAACCTACTATTAGTCAGCTTATCTGAAAGAATCTGACAAGAATAAAGGCCCTCCAAGAGAAAAGCTTATCCATTTCTCAAACGGCGATTTAAATTTTTTATGTAGGGATACCGGTATAGGCTTCACTGGAAAGTATGCAATTAATTTCATACATCTATCTCTTTAGATTTAAAGGCGTAGTAACTTACCGGCGTAGTACGATGTGATTTGAAGTTTATCTGATAAAACAAATGTAGCTTGTTTGGTGTAGCATAATATTTCTCTGCATATTTTAAACGTATTTTAACATATACTAATAACATAAACGTGAAGAGTCAGTTATAACGAGACTAACGCGTGCAAGTCCTTTCATGTTTGAGAGTGAGGGGGGGGGTAGGGGCCTCCGGTCATGCGGGTCAGCGAGCCGCCCTCGGAGTCAGAGTCGAGGGATGAGCGGCCTCTTCGGCTATTATAAAATAGTTAAATTATAAAAAAAAAAAAAAACATGCAGCAATAGGTATCGACTTGCTGTGTACTTATGAATAATGGTGATCGTAATTTTAACGAGCGTTTATTGAAATAAAATGTAAGAAGCATATTCCAGAAGAAGAGGACTAATAGTTGACCTAATCATGGTAGCTGGGACTCTTCTGGCAGTTCTGGCCTGCCCTCTCTTCTCATGTTTAATACAGTCATTATATTTAATTTATTGCAATCTAGTACTTTTTGATATGAGGACGGAAATTGGAATTATTCGTCCTACTAAGTTAAATACGTTTCGGATATAATTTTTATATAGCTTTTAGCATTTCCCTAATTGTGATTGCCGTCGCCTATCCTGGCGACACAGGAGTAGCAGTGGTGGAGACTATCGGTGGGCCAAGCACGTTAATAGTGGCCCCAAAAATCAACGTCAAGACAATTCTACGAAAAAGAATGTTCTAACAATAGTTGAAATTATAACAAACTTTTATATTATTTCGCAACTCATACATATGTACATACTTGTTTCAGTGAATTTTAGTTGTTAAGGATGTTGTAAATATTAAGGAAGGTGAGGAATACACAATTGTACAATTTTATACACCCGGTCAATATATCGCTTGTCTTTTGTACGAGTTCTTTACAAATATACTCGAACAGCGAAACTCAAATCTTATTTAGCGAAAATCTTTCCTTATGTGGCGAAAGCTTCTCTGAAGCTTTATAAACACTAACATATCATATTGGATTATTATATACATTTATACATATCATAGACTAATGTTAAATGTATATTTAAAATTCGTAAATAAAAAATATAGCCAGGACGTAATCTAGGTGTTCCTTTACAAAAATTCACTTAGTTATTGCAATATTTGTCAACACACTGACAGTACACAGGTTCTGTTTCACCGGTTTCAATTGACTAGCCTATTGTGAACATTAATATCAGATAAATAACGAATTTCGAATAGAAGAAATTATCAAAATAAATATTACCGAGATGGATCACGCCGAGTCAAGTCCCTAGTCACTTTTTTATATATAAAAAAAATAACTTATAAAAAATAAAACTAACAATGACAGATTTCGTTCGTTCGGCTAACATTCGAAGTGCAAACACATCGTAAATATGTGTATTCTTATTATTTTCGTTTTTAATCAAATCAATCAATATCAGTCCTTATCGGTCCACTTCTGGATATAGGTTTCTGTCAATGACCGCCAAGACGAACGATCTCCTGCTACTCGCATTCATCCCGGACCAGATACTGTACGGAAATCGTCTTCCCACCTGGTGAACAAACACATCTCATTCCTAAACGCGGCCTCCACACCAGAACCTTAGTGGCCCATCTGCCATCTGTTCTTTTGAGTATGTGACCAGAAGAACATTGCCACTTCAGAGAACTTAGTCGTCTCATGATATCGGATACCTTAGTTCTCTGCCTTATGACTTCTTTAAGAATTCTGTCGGACAGGGAAATGCCCAACGTAGAACTTTAAATAGCCCGTTGAGCTACTGCAAACTTGCGGACAAGTCCTAAATTAAGAAACCATGTTCCAGCCCCGTAGGCAATCGCAGATTAGGTTCCAGATCGGCGCCACTGCTGCCTGTCGCCAATCCGATCGATGGTACCGCCATCACTCGGCGCGATCGCTGTCCGGTGCACCCGTGTACTTCACTGCCACTATGAAGCAGACGGAACACCAAACAACTAGGTCACTGGAGCCTCCTACATCCTAAGAGGCCTTTGCCCATTGACGACTTTTACTTCACCCCGGGCTTGTACTGAGGGTGGGGATATTCTCAGGCCACCCTCACACATTATTTTTGTTTTAGAAATTATAAATATATAGTTGAAAATATAAAAAGTTAACACAATTTAAATAAAACTAAGACTATTTGAATAAATTAAATAACATAAAATTATGTTTCGGTTATTATGGTACAATAATCAATTTCTAAACGTCGAAATTGATTATAATGCGACGTTGTCAGCAGTTCCTAAAATTTCAAATTGAGTTAAGCCTCATCCTCAATATTCGAATTGCTTCTTATTTATATATGTATATACTTATATGTATGTCATACACTATGACCTGTTATGACTAAGCAAATATCAATTGTAATTGCTTTTATTATTCTCCCCTTTTTTTAGCACATAATACTGTATATACCTAAAAGTAGTTAGTGGAATAAATCCTTTAAAAAGATGTGCCTATTGTTCAATAATTTTTTATTTCATCTTGTCTGTTTCCATATTATCACTTTTGTAATCTCTACTGTATAGAATTAAAATACAAAATTTAATTGAAATGTACAAAGCGGCCTGTCTCGTCAAAGGATGACTTAATATTCTACATAAGCCTTGCCTTTCGAGACCAGATAACACAATTTATAAATAGCCGACATTTCATAAACCCAGCACGTACAAGGGTAAAAATAAAAAATATGTTATAACTTGTGGGAAAGAAAATCATGTTCCGTTATTGAATTTTGAAAAATGCTCGAGTATGTGATTCAAAGTGAGGTACAAAGAGGAGATACTTGAAAAATTCAACAGCAGGTTCTACTATTAAAGCACTGCAGAAACCCGCCATCTATATTAAATTTTTATATTGATTATTACTTTTTGTGGGTAACTGGCACTATAATTCTACCCAGGACCGGTGAAGGTGCGTAAATGCGTTTCCATGCGTCAACAGAAAAAAAAACAAAAAAGGTACCGACTAATTACATAGAATGGATTTGAATACATTGATAGGAATTCGATGTCCTAATCTTTATTTAGATCTTAATTGGGTTCAAGGTGTCAATTACTATAAAGTAATATCTTCAATAGAAGATGGCAATGCTGTAATCGTTAGTGACTGATATATTTTTCTTCTAGGTTCTAGTTTCAGCAATGCCATATGCATAATATGTTTTGTAATTGTCTCTATATAATAATCTGCGTGATAAGAGATCGGCATGAAGTTTCTTATGCGTGTCCAATTTTGTGCTTCAGCTCAGCTGATAGGGGCTGATGATGATAGTGGTGAGAGTTAACATGATTATGAATAACTAACAAATGCTATTTCTCTAGCCATGCATAGTCAATAGAGGAATTCATTCGGAATGACCTACTTTAGTCTTTAGAGTTGTTTACTCGATGTCATAAGAATCCACTGGGGCGTTTCTTGTCATAAATAGTTATCTTTCAAGTAGTCAATTATAAAGTTGCGAAATGCAAATTGTATATATCTGAATACTACTAGAATTTCTTATCATTTTTAACAAAAAGGACAAGCAGTAAAGTCATTTGTCTTTTTCAGTTCTTATAAAATGGGGATATGTGGCGCTTACTGTAAAAGTAGTCGACGAAAATGAAATACTATTTCTAAATTATCATTTTCGAAATTTAAATTTCGAAATTAATTGTAGAAGGAATATAACACAGACTATTTGTTATGTTTATGAATAAATCCTGCTACTGAAAATAGAATGTATACAAAGTAAATTGTAAGAGATTGTATATTTTTTGGACACGGTTGATAAGGGTATTATGTAACCAATAAAACTACGATAAAATTTTGTATACGTACAAAGTAAACTTTGTTTTCGTTTTGGGTTCGGTTGCAGCCCCAATGGGGCCACAAATGACGCAACAATGAAATTGCTCCCCGGGTGGGATAT
>JAFELO010000503.1:19503-50020 GCA_017140195.1 Eumaeus atala
GAGTCAGTGGCATCACCGCTTCTATGGGCCTCTCATTGCGGTAGACTCTTTTTTCGAGAACAGCTACAAGCACAGCCTCCTTAGCATCTTCAATTCCTTTTATAGTCGAAGGGCACGTTGCAAGCACGCGCAACACGCGCAGGAACAGGGGGTGCGCAACACACGTGTTGCGCGTCCTACTGAGTCTGCCCTCGAGACTTACGCCTTTTGGCTGTCCATGACTCTCTATTCAAATTGTCCATGCCGGTCTCAGTATACGAGCCGGAGTGTGAAAGCCTTTCGTTCATCACTAGATCGTACTCTGATAGGTCACTGACACACTATCAGGCTTCTTTCTCTTCGTACCGATTTTTATTGCCGGCTCTCTTTAATCTCTGGGTGTTTTGGCCCCTGATTCCAGACCGTCATTTGCTTTATAGGTAGCCATGGTGATAGGAAGCAGGGAGCGCTCCCCCCCCCTCTCGTAGTACGTGGGGCAGTGCTCCAGAGGAGTGGGATATCCCACCCGGGGAGCAATTTCATTGTTGCGTCATTTGTGGCCCCATTGGGGCTGCAACCGAACCCAAAACGAAAACAAAGTTTACTTTGTACATATACAAAATTTTATCGTAGTTTTATTGGTTAAAAATGATTAAGGAAACCTATGTTACCCAAGGTCAGATATATGTTATAAGGAAACAGAGCATTACTGTGAATAAAACACGGTGTTCACCACCTTTCTTCGAGGCTAAAATAAATATGAAAAGAGGCACTTATTGTGACAGTGGATCGATGGGACTATCATTAAATAGATATTCCGAGAATAATGCAAATGTATCCTTTAATTCACACAGAACTCAAGTAGTATTCATAATAATAGCCCGAAAAATATTTTTTATAATTGTGGTGAGGGTAGCTTGAATGTCAATCGTGTAAATCACAGTAACAGCTGTGATTCAAACCGCTTAGACTGCGCGGTACGCGCGACTGATTACACTCGTCGTAACGTAATGACTCTGTCAACAGCGGTCGCTCAACCGAGTGGAAGCGAAATGCAGTCTTATGACGTAGCAAGATCTAACGGAACTAAGGATGGTTTCGGTTCAAAATAAGAAGCGTGAACAGAAAAACCGGTTTATGGGCAGAATAGGCAATGTCGTGAACTCAAACGAGAATTTAAAAGCGGCTGACAGAAGCATTCCTATTTTTATTACGAGTGTACATAAAAGTGAGGATGAGTCGAATATTATTAATTTAAAAAAAGTGTCTTCACGCCTGTTATCCCCGAAGAGACAGATATACTAGAACACGAACTAATCGCCAACCAGTAGTAGGTAACTCCGAAAAAAAAATTGCCTCTGTGCTGTAACGGTGCGGGTGTTGCACGTTAAGACCGTTAGCCATGTGGGGTCCTGGGTTCAATCCCTAGGTCGGGCTACTGTTATTAAATGTCTCTCAGATTATTCTGAGCACGCATTACATTGACCGGGATGGAAATGTGCCCGAAGTGGCCGTAGGCTTGCCACCTATGACATGGGCCTCAGTGCCATGGATACTCCCAAGAGTTCTAGTATATTATTAATTGCATACATAAAAATACTGGTGAACGGGATAACTTGGAAAAAATAACTATTAAAAGACAGTGCGATCACAATGCTTACATGTTCTTTGTAGCTGAATTGAAAAGTTGTTTCTCTGTTTTTAAATAATAATTTGTGGCGTAGTGTCATTATTATTCGAAGTTTTGTGAATTTTAATACGTGACGTACAACAAATGACCCTTCTTTTTTCGTGACGAAGGGGAATGCATTTACGCATGATACCTGGGAGCCCGAGTAGACCCCAGACCTATGTTGGTTTGACTCGGCCATTGGGTAGCAATACCAACTAAACTTCAGCCGCTATTAGAGGAGGGTCCCGGATCTGCAGGCAACAGGACCCCTCCAGCGACAGGCTGGCCTCGGCGAAAAGGCCAGACTTCACCTCCTCGGGGACTGTCCGGCTATGCTATGACAGTCCCCACGACGCCGGGTCTTTGATAAAGTGGACCGCGTTCCCATCCCGGCCCAACACGGAACACAGGGGCACAACTGAAGGTGCTGCAGATAGCGCCTACTTCGTCGTCAGCGGGGGGAGGCCTCGTTGGCAGCACCCTCTCTTACTCGCTCGTCGGCTTCCTTCTGGGACATGACGGTCTCGCAGAAGGAAGCCATCGCCTGGTAGGACACGCCGTTGCCGAGCATCGCGACGATGATGCTCTGACTGACTTTGACAAGTCCCCTCCGACAACTGATGTCAAATCGTGACGCAGCGCCACCCATCTCGGGCACACCTCAAGGGTGTGCGGGGCCGAGTCCACCGCTGCGTCACAATCGTGACACCTAGTCGTCGGCTCCCTGTGGGCCATCCGACAAAGAACAATAAATGACCCTGGTGTAACTGAAGATGGCAAGAATAACTTACACAAATGGTTATAAGTAAATTGATAAGTTTAACTATAAAAATGTCAAACGTTCTGTACATAACATTCCTGAATATAGCAAATATCACTATATAATGGCATTACAAGAGATTTGGTTGGAGCCCACAGATCCAGCATTCTTAACCACACCACACCACTGATGAGCTTTATAGTACTGGTGTTTCCGCAGTGGACACATCTGCCAGAGTTCTACAGAGGAAGCCATATGGCGGTGTTGCTGTAGTATGCAGAAAGTCTCTGTTTCAACATGTACAAGTTCTGGAATATGGAAATCCCCGTATTTGCAACATAAGAATAGTACGTGACAAGTCTTCCTGTAGTTCTAAGTCTTTATATACCAACGGATGACAAAAAGATTGTATTTTATTTGTTATCTTAAGTTCGATGAGTGGAACTACTGATCTCTCACTATAGACTGTGTACATTTTGGACGAATTTAACACCTCACCCTTTCGAACTTTTTTATCATGAAATCTCAGACTTTTGTACTAAACGCCAGTGGTGTTGTATAGACGCGGACTTATTGGGTTTGTCATCCAATACATTTACATATGTAAGTGATATCAATGTTACAAAACGGTGGTTAGATCATTGTTTGCTGACTGAGGCCGCGAAAGCTACGGTTCTTGGGATGTCTGTTTTGTGCGATGTACTATGCTCAGAACACTACCCCTTAGTGTTAGATTCTAACATAGATATAATTAAAATTAAGTTAGTTACTATGAGGTATAATAACTACAGCGTGATTTGGGGTGAAAGATATGTTAGAGTAATAGATAAGTACAGAGAACTCTGTCAAAATAAAGTGAGGCTCATTGATATTTCAGTAGAATTGCATGAGTGCTATGGTATTGACTGAGGTAATTCTAGGCATAAATCTGTCATAGATAGGTTATATGGTGACATTGTGCAAGTATTATGTGATGCGGCACGAGATAGTCGAAAGATTAGGAAGAAGGCTGTTTCCGGATAGAATAAGCACGTGGCCAATTCTCACAGTTACGCCAGAGACAGCTTCAGTACATGGTTAAGTCACGGTAAACCAATGACAGGTCACGGTAAAACAACAACCATATATACAACACTATGAGAGAGAAAAGAAACATATTTACGTCTAGGCTTAGGTGGTGCCAAGATCAAGAAGATCAAATAAAAATGGACATACTTGCCACGCGTCATGCAAGTAAAGCGGCTTTGGAAGCAAACTGATAAGCTTCAATATAATGCTAGACTCGCTCTCAGTGTCGGCGGCGTGAGTAGGCCAGACGATATCGCAAATAAATTTAGAAAGCATTTTGCTGTCAAGTCTCCATTCTGTCTGTTTCTTGTCTGTCAAGGACATGATCATCAGCTTAGGAGTGTGTTGCAAAGCAAAAGAAATCGCTTTGATCATTAACGCAGTGTCTCTCAGAAAGCCACCATGGCATGACGGCCTCAGCATTAAGCATCTTAGATGTGCCTGCCTGCACTTGCCGCGAGTGGTTGCGTTGCTGTTTAATGTACGCAACACATACTTACCTACATAGTGAGTTGATGAAAACAATTGTGGTCCCAATTGTAAAGAATAAAACGGGTGACCTTGCGGATTTGAGTACCTATAGAGCGATATCGCTGGCAACAGTATTAGCTAAGATATTCGACGCTTTGCTTTATTCACAAACAATTAAATAGACATCTAAAACTTCGTGATAATCAGTTTGGTTTTAGGCCCGTCTATATACGGAAAGTGCTGTGCTATTTCCTAAGCAGACCGTGTCACACTATACGAGCAGCAGGACACCCGTTTATGCCTACTTTCGCGATCTGTCCAGGGCATTCGATCTGGTTTCCTACCATGTGGCTTAAATTACTACGACCATCTCTAATGTCTAAATATTGGTATGGTAATCAGATCAATAGTGTTCCTTGGGCTGGTGCTGAATCAAGGCCGTACGGTCTCGAATGTGGGATCAGACAGGGTGGCCTGAGCTCGCCATCCCCGTTTAACTTATATATTGATGGACTTATTGTGAGCTTAGCGGCACAAAGCTCGGATGTCATATAGATGATGTCTGTGTTAAAAGCATTAGCTACGTAGATGACATGGTGCTGTTGAGCGCTTCGATTACTGGATTGAGAGGAGGCTACTGGAGATTTATCAATAGTACGCTAAAACTCACGGACTCATTTATAATTGTAAAAACCCTTTCGGGTCGGTAGGCAACGTATTCACAGGACACCTCCAGTCTATCTTAATGGCAGTGGACTTAAGAGAGTATACAGTTTTAAATGCCTTGGTCACATACAGACGCCTAACCTTGAAAGATTATGAGGATACAGAGAGGGAGCGGAGAGATTTATTGGTGAGAGCTAACATGATAGCCCGCAGATTTGCACGCTGCGCGAGAGAGGTAAAAATAACTCTGTTCCTGGCTTACTGTACATATTTTTACACGTGTACCGTGTGGGCTAGATGTACTCAAATGGCGTGCAGCGCTCTCCGAGTCCAATACAATAATAATGCTCTCAGGATATTGTTGGTTCTGCCTATATATTGTAGCGCATCAGAGATGTTTGCGGAAGCGCGAGTAAATTGTTTCTTCACGACGATGCCTAAAGCATGTGCATCCCTGGTGCGCAGAGTTCGAGGCAGCCCCAACAGCATACTTGTTATGATTGCGAGCCGCCCAGACAGCGTTTACTTAAATGGGTTTACGAGAAATGTAAACAAATTAAGAATATTATATTACTAATCATAGGTTAAGTATCAAGCGTATTCAACTAACAAAACCAGTGATGATTTTTCGAATAAAGATTACTATTATTATTATTATTAATCTGTATCACATTTAAAATTCACGCAATCAACGAAGCAAGAAGAAAAGTAAGGTGGGTTGGTATTGGAACTTTCCAACAAGCGCAGCTAAATCGAACAAATACGGCCGCAACAGATTTTTTGGTACACTATATGTATGGACATAGGAGAGTGCCAAATTTGAAGTTTCTATAATATTTTTTTAGGTTTACGCGAATGTTACACATTATAATAAAACGACCTTAAAGGATTTTATCGCGGTTGATTAAGTATTGTACGATCCCGACGTTGTTCCAGAAGCTTTACAGCTACCACGATCACGGGTGGACGGAGATGACAAATATGTCCCGATGTCATAAGCTATGAAAAGTATCCGAAAATTTTATATGATTAATTATTTGTTCCGATTAAGTAGAAATTCGAATATATAGAATCCGATTTGTAGAAAGCGCTTATTGTATCATGCAGCTGTGAGGTGATACGTTTGTATTTTGATTTGATTATGTTTCTAACAGGATCCCACGCAGAACGAAGCACCCAGCCGACTCTTCTATTGATTTTTTTATCGCGACGGTGTTCAGTGTCTGCTATATGTTCTTTGACGCGAGCTTTGATTGATCTTTCTGTTTGAACTACATAAGCGAGACCACAATCACAGTCAAGTTTATACACTTCTGCATCATGTAGAGGGATGTGGCGGCTCTTGGCGGCTTAAAATAAGTTTTTATTGAAGCACGCTTGAGGATGAAGCCAATTTTGTCAGTGACCCCTTTCGTGTCTGGTGGTATTGCAGGTAGGCGTTCGAAGATGTGCTAGTTTCACTCGGTCTCTGTGATGTAGTCGGGGAATCGAAGATTGTTGTCCCGCAGAACTTGCTTGACATGCTGAAGTTCCTGCTCTCTGCAAAAGAGATCTACCCACGTTCAAGTTTTTACCTGCAGTGGTTTCAGTGATCAATCAGTTGTCTGTCAGTCAGTAAATCAGTTATTGTGTAATTGAAGAGATTTTTAATAATATCGCCAGATTTTCCTCACTTAATTAGCAAGATATATTATGTAAACACATCGTATGTTTGTACACAAAAAATATTGACAAAAGATTTAGAACTCAAGCATCTGGCACAAACCCAACTCACGGCTATCACACCACCCACTTTTCTCTTTTTTTTTTTTGTTATTATTAAACGAAAACAAAACAATCACCGGCCCTAGCTGGGGTCAAGTTGTATGTGGAGCTCGCGGCAGACTATGTGCCGCCATCTGTGAGGTGCCCCGGAACAACAAAACATCAGGACACCTCAATGTCAAGTCAGCCCCCTAAGAGACCGACGCCTCCAACATAGAAGGGTTGTTTCATGCTACATACGTGGCGATGGGGTGACGTTTCCATCCTCTCCCTGGCCCCGTGCGCTAATGCGCCTCCTCCCCTTAAGTCCCCTCTTTTTATAAAAGTAGTGTACAAAGGACGTATCCTCCTCTTGATCTTTAGTCGATTTAACTGGTTCCGCTCAAGGTGTCAGATTTCTCCCCAGGCTACTGAGCCGCACCGCCACGACAAGGCTTGAATCATGGTGGACATCGCACCACCCATGAGCTAGGCTCATGGTTAATAGAAGCAGTCCGATCCTAGGCGCCGTCACTCCGGGTCTTAATGAAATCTAAGGGTCTTCCCATAGCGGCATTGACTAACTATCTCTTTTCGTGAGCAATATGACAACTATAACTTATCATCCCTATTATTCATATAGTTTATTTCTCAGACGGATGAGGTGACCTTCTCAGTGAAACAATGACACTGGCGTAAGAGAATTATGGTAGATATCATTGAGTTATTTTTATACCTACCGAATCTGTCGATTACATATTTATATGGTTTACCGGTATTCGTATATCTTATCTCGATCGAGATAATATATTTTTAGGAAAGGCTGAGAAAACTTAAAATTAAATTCAGTTATGAAATTAAAATTAAATTAAGAAATGTCTGTGTTCTTATAACACAGCATTTCGATAAAGCCAAGTCATCCTCATAATAAACTAACTCGCCCTAATAAAAAGGAATAAACATAACTATAAAAATGCTTCTCTTATTAATTTGTGTGAATCGCTTGCAACTGCTATATATTTTATTTATTTTGAAAGAAAATATTAGATAAATACATAACTTTAAATCTTTTCGTAAATCCTTGTTAAATTGCCGTGCCGTTTAAATCTTTCCGTAAATCCTTGTTAAATTGCCGAGGTATACGTAACAAATAATATAATAACGTTTGATATTGAAACACATAACAACAAACGGGTGGCTCTCGTGTTGCACACTTGTAGTTTATTTGTTAGGGACGATTGACGTCAAGGGTTCGATAGAAGTCATAATCTAACAATGGGCGCGGCCGCCACGTCACCCAATTTATACGAGCCTCGAGTGTTTGATTGATAGACAGTCTACTGCGGCTACCTCGAAAATAACAACATATTGAGTGATAACTTTTGCCTTGTAAACACTTATAAGGAGCATCGGCAAGCGTTGAAAATAGAATACATATATTTATGAATCATTTAGAGCATGAAATATTTATTTCACAGTTTGGAAAAAAAAATGATATACTGGTATAGATATGTGGACGATATAATACGCCTCTGGACAGAAATTCTCTACTCATTAGACCAGTTTTTTTAATTATATAAATAACCTTAATAGAAATATTACATTTACAATGGAAATTGGTAATAAAATTTTGATTTTTATAGATTTGACCATAGATATAACTACTGACAGATACAAATTTAAAATATTTCGAAAATCTACTTACAGTGATAATGTTATTCAAGCGAAGTCTCGTCACCCAGGCACGCATAAACACGCCGCGTTTCACGCATTAGTTCATAGACTCTTGAAGATTCCTCTCAATAAAAATGAACTTAACACCAATAAAAACATTGCAGTGAATAACCGTTATGATGAGCAACTTATATACAAAATCATAAAAATCTATTGGTTAATAGAGCAATCGTTGAAAAAGTAGGTCTACCGATTGTTGAGAATATTGAGCGGTAGTGAAAGAAAAATGGCCTTCTTTTCAACGGGTACTCTGAAAACACGTATTTGTAATATTAAGGACAAAATACCTATAGAGGAGCGGAATGGAATATATAGTTTAACATGTGATTCGTGTGGAGGTATTTATGTCGGTCAAACCGATAGAATGGAAGAATAAAGCTCACGATTCATATTTTGCTGAACATCTAAATAAAGAAAATCATTTGTTTGATAAAACAAAAACGTAAAATACCTGCATGTAACAAGAAAAGGCAAGAAACTCTAGAAACGCTCGAAATAAAAAAAAAATCAAACATTCTCATAAATGATCAACTACGTTTATCGCACTCGTGTATTAACTATTTATAATATTAAACTACTTTAATATTTATAATACTAATTATATTTAGGGTAATTTGTAATTTCAACATTAAGTTTTATTATTTTAATATTTGGACATAAAACAGTCATTTATTTATCAATTGATTTAATTAACTGTAACATGTTGTTTGACATATTTCATTAATTTAAAATATTTCAAAATTATGAGTAGTATCTAAAATGTCTAATATGCGTAACTGCATTATTGTAATGAACTTACTAATTTTAAAATATATGAACAATATTTACATTATACCATTTGTAAATGTCAGTGACATGTTTTTGCATAATAATTAATAATATTTAAAATTGTAATTCATAGATAAACCATTGCCATCAATAAGTGGAATGCCGTTGTACAGTTTGTTTCGGACATTTTTATTGACATACCCTGATGTTGAGTATTGTAAACTTGATGATTAATTATTCGACACCGGTAGTAATACATGTATTTTAAATCAATAAATTTGTGGAAATAGTATAAAGAGTTAAAACTAAAAAAAAAAATATTACTTAACTTAAAATACATAGTTGTCCACAAGTTTTATCCATTTAGTATTAACTACCTCATGACATCTTCAGTTGTTGGTTGGGCCAAAAAGTGTTACTGATTCTAACGAGTATTACTATTTGCACCATGCAGTGTTACAGCGGAATAAAGCCGCCACGACCGGAGAGGTACCTCTGGCTCACGCGATACCAGCGTATAGCGACAGCTTCGCTGTGTGTTTGGTTCGCTTTGTAATTATCCGGTTGCTCATTGAGAAAGGTGAACGAGGAAAGGTAGACAATGCATTTGCAATGTTTATGAACGTTTAGGCGATAGTTATCAAAAGGCTTCCTCTGCTCGTTTGTCCCCTAATAATATTGAAAAAAAAAACTATCACTAATAATGAAGAAGTCAGAAATTGTGCCAATGTAGCATTGCACTGTGCCTCGGAGAGCACAATAGGTCGTCAGTCCTGCGCCTGATCTCTCTTGGGTGTTGGAGACCGAGGAAATACAGCGTGCACTCGTGTTTGCACATTTGTGCATTATAATTGAACACACAATTCAGTCGACTAATCTAAATTAAAATAAAATAATGAATTTCATGATTACAATATTACTGTAATTCATAAGCAAATAACATTGAATGACCTAAAATCGGCTGGATATAAGACAAAATAAATATACACATAATCTTTTATGATATTACAACTTTTGAACGATTAAGAAATTTATATTTAACTTTAATTATTATTTTAAGAATTAGGGGAATTTATCCTTAAGTAATTTGCCTTAGGGTAAATTACCCCGAAAAAAATATGTTTATTGCCTTAGGAGGCAATAGATATATTTTCTCGGGATAAGACTTTTGCTCACTTAAGTACATTTTCAAAGTACAGTTACGGTGGTGGAAAACATCCTAAATCCGGATTCGTGTGTTGGAATGCAATCCAATCTAAGATGGGGTCAGTTTTCCCATCTGGGTTGCAGAGGTCAGATAACGGTCGCTCTGTGTAAAAACAGGTCCCTCGTTAAATCCCCTAGATTACGTAGCAGACCTTGCAGATATCATCTGATATAGAAACGGTTAAGGCTAGGACAAAGAAAATTCCAGAGTGTAATCAATATCTCTCTCCCACTTTCTTCAGCCGATGTTAGTCCAATACAGGACACAGGCCTCTCCTAGATAGGAATCTATCATCATCATCAGCTGAATGACGTCCACTGCTGGGCATGGGCCTCCCCCATTGATCGCCACACAGACTACCCGCCACCTTAACCAAGCCGTCAGTCCACCACGTAGGAGGCCGTCTCACACTCAGTATTCCGGTGCTGGGCCGCCACTCGAGAACCTTTCTTCCCCAACGATCATCGGTTCATGCCCATTGCCAATTCAGCTTGAATAATTATCTACGCTAGTCGGGTACCCGTATGTTTCTCTTGCGAATTTCTTAGTTTCGGACCAAATCTCACAGAGAGATACCAATACCTAATATTTATCTGTGCCAAATTTCAGCCTGATCCGTTCAGTTGTTTATGTATCAAAGAAAAACAAATATACTCACAAGGTTTTGAGTTTATAATATGTCATAGATGAACAAGCATACACGATACTTTCTTAAAAGGGTAATTAATTATTGAGTTTTGGAACAAAGTTCAAGAATGTACACAGGCGTTTCAATGGCTTAAGTTTTGATTAAAACCTCACTGTAATCCTTTTTACGTGAAAAAGCCTCCTAGTCAAAGATGGAGATTCTATTTAAATTGAAATGTACACAGTATTATAGAAATGAATAGGCACATTTATGTTTATTTCATGGATAAAATTATATTCGCATTATTTTACTCGCGTAGGCCCTACGATCCCATCTCAATAAATACACGGTTGGGGGCATATCGGGGACACGTTTGACCTTCAACCAAATAGATAGCGCGAATTTAAGGCATCGGATAAATATTGTAGAGGACAAGTGGGTGTATCGATTGTAGCGGAAATTGGAAAAAAACCTACAAGCGTATTACGGTGCATTTGTAAGGATTCTCTATAATTGACCGCTACTGGTTGTGTTTTAGTATAGATTTTCGTGTACTAGTAGATCCATGTTAGATGCAAATTGCTCAGGGTAAAATATGCCTTTTCTCAAATATAAATTCAATTTGAAGTCGGCTAGCGATTAAAGTTACATCTCAATCTATAAAGTTTTGTATGATCTACTTTAAGTACACTTGCACAGTATAAATAATACTTAAAACATGTTTTAAAAATTGTTGAACATCTGTCGTTTAAAAAACGTAAACTATTGGAGATATATGGATAAGGAGTTCACTATACCATCAATTATATTATTGTTTGCACAATTATTGAATGTGCGAGTTTAATTTTTACTGCCCAATTCCCTTGGACGGTTGTATGGATGAGGTTTTGTTTTTTCATGTACTTCTCATATATTAATAACATAATTAAAAGCACCTCGCAGTCTCAACCTCGTAAGATCCGACCTATTGGCCGTAGGCTTTTCTCATGAATGTCGATATTACACACAGAAATAATTTCTAAAACCTGGCTTGCAGTCTCAGAATAACCTCTAGCGCGTTCCAAATAAGAAGAAAACAAAAAATGTACACCTTAAGTGTCAAACGCATCAAAAATATTACCTTGTAAGATATTATATTGTATTTTATTATGCACGTAAATGTTAGTTTGATGCTCCCCCCCCCTCCACGTTATCTCTAACATAATCCTGAGCTCGGGTGAACATTAACGAGCACGCGTTGTGATCTACACAATTATCTACAAGTTAGGTTGACCTTTACATAACAAAAAGCAATTCATAATCCTAAGCTGAAGGGCTTAGGATATTAACGGATATAAGCATTTGACACTCCGGCCTTGTCTCATTTCGTTATGACTGTTACAAATCATTGTTATAAATAGGATTGTAATTTTCTTGCTTTGGAGGAAACGCGTAATCATTTTTATATACCTACATTTTGAGATAGGATTTGTTCCTACTTTTTGAGGAGTCCGGATGTTTATGAAGAACTGGCCTTGTTGCTGACAGCTGCTGTTTTTGGGTCCGAAAAGGTTGAAGCCGTCTGCCTCCCCACACTAGTGGGACGGCGCGCGCGCGATGCTGTTTAAATTGCGGTGTCGTGGATAAGGATAATTGAGCTCGTTTAATGTTTGGCTTTATCTGAAGCCGGCCTCCTCCCCCCCTTCTCTGACGTGAGGGTTTGATTTGCGCTACAAATCAGCCTAAAAGCCGTATTCTTGATTTATTTATTATTATTAGAGCTCTCTAAAGTCACGTTATTTTATCTCTATAGATCTAAGCTCTCAACTTACGGACTCGCACCCGGGCTCGTTTCCGTAAGCGTTGTATGAGTTTGTCATTCTGTCAGTCGTATTTGTTATAACTGTGTCACTATATGTAGGGTTTCATCGCTCGACCGGTACGAGCGGTGTATATGACATTGGTTCTAGCAGGAAAAATGCATTTACGCACCATCCATCAGACCCAAGGGGGCCTAAAGTGTGTGCCATGTTCAGGTCGTGAAGCGATAGCTACTACCGACTAAAAACTGCTATTCGTTAGTTGGCCCTTTTGGAATTTTACTGCGGGAGCGTGTCTTGTATTTCTTTGTTTGTGTTCTTGGACGGACTTAGCTACTGCTATCGCGATCGCGTCGTCAGCGTCGTGAAATACGTGCTTCGGCCGATGGTAACGGGAGTTGGTTAATAACGTCGGATCGTATTCCCACGTTTGGACGATCAATTGATTTTTGTGATTAAGGGTACGGTCAAAGAACTTTTAAGACAGCTCTTTGAAGTGTCCTTTAATCGAGGTCAATTTAAAGTCACAATGTAGGTCGATGTTTCGGAAGTACCACGGACATCCAGTAGCCATGCGTAAGAATCTATTTTGCACTTTCAGCAAACGTTCTATTTGGGTAGGAGATATGTGCGCGAATGCTACACTGCAATACGACATGATCGGACGAATGCATGTAATATATTGTATGTACAAAGTGAGCCTATGTCTATACGCCATTTTGCTAAAACAAATGTTTTAGTTGATAGAGTTTAAAAAGGACATGTCGTGCCTTTTCAGAACGTTATCTATGTGATTCTTGAAGTTCATCGACCTTTAGCGAGGGACTCCCAAGTGTTTCGCCGTCTCTGCTCTAGGTATCTCGTTACCGTAGAGCAGGATGGGAGGCATATTTCCTTGCCTATGCGAGGGCTGGTTTAGTGAGAAGAGTATGGACTTATTCTTCTCCGCATTAACCTCTATTCTCCATTTTAAGAACCATTCACCGAGTTCGGTGACGGCCTTTTAGAGTAGTTTGGCTCCGTAGTTGGGAGGTATCTAATGTACAGTGCGGTATCATCCGTGTACATCGTCAGCAGGACGTTGGGGTGTCGCGGTATTTCACTAGTGTACAGATTGAAGAGGGTGGGAGAGAGAACCGATCTTTGCGGACATCCGGCTCTGAGGAGACGAGGGGAAGACAGGGTCCATTCTGTATCGGAACTGCATGTTTGCTAGGTAGCTGTTTACGATCAGTACCAGCCTGTCAGGCAGTCCTAACTGATATAGTTTGAAGATGAGGCCTTGATGCCAAATCCTGTCAAACGCCTTTGCTACATCAAAGAAGACAGCGCTCGTGTCGCGTGGCCAACCCTGCATTTTGAGTCCCGATAGTACGTACTCCGCGAGGCGGTGTACTTTTTGTGGACAGCTATACCTGTCACGAAATGCGAACTGCTCGTCTATGAATAGGTTTTTCTCTCGTATCACGGTTTTTAGGCGTACGAGTATTGTCCTTTCGTAGATTTTACCTAACGAGCTTATGAGGCTTATCGGTCGGATAAGGTTTCCCCGTTTTATGTATGCCGATCACTATGGCTCCCTTCCATATGTCTGGGAAGGTGAGTTGCGCCAGAAGTGCGTTAAAAATTCACACTAGGAGGTGTATAATAACGGGAGGCAGTTGTTTGTTCAGTTGACCTTTTTGGTTATTCCATCGGACCCGAGGGCCCTCTTTGGGTGAAGGTTCATTATTGGATCATTTTCTTCTTCTGTGTCGGTCAGACGTATGATCTCATCATCATCATCCGGAGGCACAGCCAGTCGGGCCGTTACTATATGTTCTACCTATTTTATGTGGGAGGGGTCTGTGGGGAGGGAGCTAGGAGTGCATTGACTCTCTCATGTGACGGTTAGACACTCAGCTTTTTCTTCATCCTTTAGAGCAGGTAATCGATTTTCGCGGTTTAGTGGCGGCATTTGAGTCACCAGTTTGAATTTCAAAGCCTGCGCCGTATGAGACGGAGATTTTTCGCTGACGAAGTGATCCCATCTCCCGTTTATGAACTTCGGTATAGCCTTTTTGATTTCTCTTTCGAGTTTTCAGATGGCTCGCCTGCACACTTCGCCTCCGTTGCGATTGTGCAGACGTTTATCCGCACTTTTTCAACGGATTAGGTCCCTAACGTCCTCTGGGACTGTTGAGATCTCTCTTGACGATTCTCCTATTTTTCTAACCAGTAGTGAGATGATTATGGATGAGGCCGCAATAACAGCTTGAGGAGAGTCTATACTGTCTGGGATACTGGGGTCAAATCGAGTGAACTCGATAGTTTACTCGATTTGACGTTTGCTAAATCGTTTAGTAATTTATAGTCGATGATCTTTTCTTTATTTTAATATTTCTATTTAATCTATTATCTCCTATTTCTATTAAAAGGATTCTATGGTCCGAGTTAAGCTCGTGTAACGTTTCAGCCGTCTTGATGACGAGTGAAATGTTTTTAACCAGTGCTATATCGATTGTACTTGGTGAACGTATATACCCATTATTGTTCGGAGAATAATAGGTTGGGATATACGGAGCGTTGATGATGATGTTACGATCATCGACATATTTTCTTAGGACAGTCCCGCGACTGTTGTTATACCTATTGCCCCAGGTCACGTGGTAGGCGTTGAGGTCCCCAGCTAAAATAATTGGGTCTTCAGCGTTAAAATTTTCGAAAATAGCGTCGAGGTCCCTAACTAGAAGTAGTCTTGAACCTGACTGATATGCAGAGACTATGGTGATGGGCTGATGGCCCGTCATGCATAGCTTACGTAGGGATATTTGTAGATTTTCTGGAGGGGGCGGGTCGAGTGGGATACAATGAAGGGACCTCTTGTAATAGATGACGGATCGGGTCCTGTCCTTTCGAACAATATTGTAATTGTAAATACGCGGATTAGAGTAGTAGGTTTTAGGAACGTTTTCTGCACTAGAAGGATGTCTACTTTATGTTTAGGGAGGAAATTCCGCAACTCTGGATGTTAGATCTAAGGCCGTTTGCGACACTAGTTTTAGTAAGTTGGGTTTTATTCTTCCCGTGATAGCCATTTGTAGGCCTAGTGGTAGTGGCGCTTGATCGTCTCGACCAGCGCGTGATGGTCCACCAAAGCCTGAAGCTTCTCAGACATGGAGCCATATCTAACTTTATTTGCGAACACTTCGACCTCTCGTCGGTCAATTGCTCGCAGGCAAATCGCGAGGAATTCCCAGTCGCCTGCGATCCTCTCCCCTGCCACACTGAGGGGGTATTTGGAGCTGATGCTGATGCGTCTGGGGCGTCAGGGACATCTGGGACATAGGAGCCGGGGCCATTTGACCCCTTTGTGCTTGGGGCATCGGGGCCCTCTGCTGGGGTGTGGGTAGGAGAGGCCTCGGCGTTAGAGGGGGGCACGCGGCCTTACGCGGGCGGAACCACGCATTGGTGGGTATGGAGGCCGGGACGAAATCATACTGCTTCTGTATCAGGCGCTTTTGCACCTGAGGGGCCTTTCGTCCCCTGGGCAGCGGCTTGAGGATACCCTGTGGCTTAGGTATCATCCGCTTAAAGAATTTGGGGGTCTTCGGGCAGCCCCTGTAGTTGGCCGTGATTCCAACTTGCCCTCACAGCACGCATGCTGGGTGCTTCTTAGTGGTACTGTCCCTGAGACAGTCCGCCGTGCCGTGGTCGCCCAGGTACTTGACGCACCTTGAGCGTCCATAGCAATTACGTGCTGAGTACCCATACAGCTGGCACCAGTGGCATTGCCCCGGTACCCTTCTCTTACTCGCTGGCTGTTGCGGCATGTTGTGGGTCCGCGTGTCGCCTTTAGGTTATGAATATCCTTGCTCTCTGGTACCAGGGGAAAAATGACAAGTACCATATTATATGGTACATTCGCCTCCTCGTCACCATTTTTTGAGTGACGGTACATCCGGTGTACCTCCAGTACCGGGATGTTTTGACTGACTAGGTCAGCCGTCACTCTGTCTTTGGAGACCTCTTTCGGGATCCCCTTTATGAAAGTCCTCAGGAGCGTTCACCATCCAGGGCGTATGTATGATACGCGATATTCCTATCGCGCAGAAGGGCGGTCAAGCGGCGGTGTTCGCTGGATAACGCGGTGTTCACACGGACGCCATTTCTAACGGCACCCGATGATATATAATTGATGCGCTGGGCATCAATTAAATCGGTGACATTTGTCCACGCATTTTTATCGTGGAGGACTATCGAAGGAGGACGTCTCTATCTCCAGGCTGCAGGCTCCTCCGTGGACTCAGGAGCTTCCTTTTGGAGGGATTGTACAGGCGACGGCCCTGCAATTGGGGTTCCGTATAGATTTTCAGCCACCACGGACTTTACAGCCTTTGTAGGCGGAGAAGAGGGGGCCGAGTGAGCCGAGGTGCTACCGTTTTCGACACGGAGATTCCTCTTCCTCGGCCTTCTAGCCTTCTTCACTAACGTGAAGTCGGCGTCATTGGAACCTGAGTCTGAGCTAGCGTTTTCTGATGTCGACAAGCCCTCATTGGCAGCGGTCGACCCCGTTTCTATAGCCTCTACAGGGCTAGGCGAGGCAGGGCTCATCTGCTCAAAAGCCCGGATAGCATCCGGGAATTTGGACCGGAGAAAGCCCATGAGCAAATGGAACTGTTTTACAGCACTCATTTTTATTGGCTAATTTATCCGGCTCTCGGTATTTATACAAAGCCCTTCCGCTATGCGGGAGGGTGACTACAATTTAGTGACCTATTAAAATAGGGTTTGTGAATATCGCCCTGATAAATTAAAATTACTTACGTAATCTGCAAACAAAACAAATTCGAGCGTGACTAGCAGAACGTATCAATGCTCAATGCGATGACGCAACACGGACCGAGCGCGTGCGTCAAGTTCACCGTCCTTAACGGTCGTCGAGTTGACAAGTCGGCAACGATCGCCGAGGCTCGGGAATGCCCCGGGTAGCGGGGAAGCGGCCTCCCGGCTTACGTAACAATGGTCGCGTCTCGCGAATAACGGCAGAATGAAATATGTAGGATAAGTAATACAAATATATATACTTGTAACACTATAAGGAATTATGTATAAAAAATCGAATATACATCGCACGGATCGCAGATCGCACACAAATGTGCTCAGCGAGCACCATCGAAAACGTCTGCACTGATCGGAATTCGGACGCAAACTCAGTCTGTAATGAGTAATCTTCGGATAGATTATAAAGATAGAGAAGGGATGTCATTGGCATATGTACAGGCGAGTTTCCGTCAAGGCTAGTACAGATGGACAATGCAACGATATCTTTTTCTATATTTGCGTAGAGAGAAATGAACGGAAGAAGATAGACAGATAGTGAACCACACTTGCTGTCTGTTTCAACTAAGACTGCCGCGTTCTAGACTGACTTCCCTTCTCTGTCTATATTAAGTATATGGTAATACCCGCGTAAAATTAAAACATCAATATGTCTTCGGTAGTAGCAGTTGCTAAAGATTATGTGGTTCTGTTGACAGTTAAAATCGAGGTACCACCCCAGTCGTGCCGATCCAATTTGTCTGGAACATCACTACTCCTTACAAAATAATAATATTAATAGGGGTATGTAAATTATTGACAATAGTTTAAGCCGCCTATAATGTGGCCCACCAAATGTGTTCGGGATACTATGGGACTTTCAATACTGCGATAATGTCAGTTGGATGATTCGGGATTTATAGGCGGCCGTAAAAACGGGGACAGATACAGGAAGGATTTCTACAGTATTACTAACGTTGATGATATTCAAGTATATATCATTATCTATGTCAATATAACGCCCGTATTCACAAATAGTACGGTCTGTTCACACAGCGGGTATGCGTCTCAGAACATTGTTCCGTAACGGGCAGGTTCACAACCGATACCTGTGTAAGTAAAGTAGAAACACTCTGTCAAGTAAGATATTTCTCAACGCGATTCTAATAATTTGTTCACTTTGAAGGACGCATGGCACCGACCGTCGCTCAAGTATTCACTCTGAGTGGATTTACTGGGCCCTGTGCGTGACTGTGTTGTCTGTCTGTGTCTGTGTTTATGGGCGTAAACCTATTCGTAGAGTACACTTAATAGGCGATTGGCGTTATGCGTTTCTGAATATGAACGATTTAATTAATTATTAGGAACGCATTGAGAAATATCTTATTACGCATAGTGTTATATAATGCCCATTTAGGTAAACATTAAGATTATTTAGTAATATGAAGATAATTTAATCTACTACGGTATTAAAGATTAACAAGATTTGTTCGGCTTCTCTTAAGGCGGTCAGTAATCCACACATACGTCTTGCTTATACATCACACATCGTTCTGAATTAAATCTCGTGCTGGGAAATTAACACGTGCTGTAAGATTCATGTCATATTATTTTTATAATATGACATGAAGCTTTCATGTCATATTATTTTTATAGTAGCTATGGGGGCAAAAGAGTGATCTCATTGTTTTGATAACTACCTAGACTTTACACGAAAATAGCTCACATTACAATATTGATATATCGCAATAAAATTTCATTACACACGCTTGATGTGGGTTGTATATATCTGCATGACAATAATACGGATGTCTATGAGCGTCGGTAGTTGTCAAAAGGCATTCTCGGTTACCCAAATGAATCGTTATGACGTAAATAAAGCTCCAACAACACTTAATAACATGATTTATTCCGCAGCTGTTTTGCTCACCGGACACTTGATTGACTTTTCGTAGCAAAAAGCCGTAGACGAACGAGGAAACGTAGGAATATGCTTCAGCGAACATAACAAAATACATTGAAGTGATAATAAAAAAACCTGCAGGTATTTTATTATATCGAGGGGGCGAAAACCCTTTTTTCGCCCCCTCCGGATATATATTTGGTTTAAGTGACTTTTTGGCAACTTTACAGGAAAGACATTCAGAGTTGAAAATTTTGGAAAAATATCGTATAAAAAAATTCTAGATATATTTGAACGGAGTATACTTTGTTGAAATTCATTTAAGAATGTCGAAATTTTGATGCTAATACCCAATAATTCTGAACTTTAATAACAAAAACAGATATCACTTAATACAAATTGCTTAGTACTACTATTTTTTACGGAAAGGAAAAAAGATTTGTGTGATTTTGTAACTAAAATTGGTGACAGGAAAAGAAATGAAGCGACTCTTGAGCACATTTTTAGAGAAAGGTAAAAAGAATGAAGAGACTTTAATCTAAATAAATTGTTGTAATCTCTTATTAATTAAACAAAATAGAAATATTTATTCAATTTTACTCACTAAAAGTATAAACAAACACAGCCATAACTTTATCACAAACAATAATGTATGTAAACAAATTAAAAATGTTATGACGACAATGAAGAAAGCTTCTAGTTATAAGCAGACTAGTAACCACGACACAGCCATGCATTTTCAGTTTTCATTATCTTCGATTGCATCCTCCGCATACGTATCCAGGAGAACGTCTTTGGTACTACAGTGCTGCAGATTTAAATATTCTATACAAAATATTTTGGGTACCACCCAGAACTACACAATTTCTTTAAGACCAAATATTTTGCTATGGTAATCGGTAAAGTTGTACTGAATCTACGATTCATAGGTTTAAGTTTCGCCATTATTTGTATAGTTTCTTCAGGTGCATCGTGTTTCATATAAAATTTAACTCTCAGTTCATTGGGATGAGGTTTTTTAAACGTTGTTGTACGGATTTTCATAATTTCCCTACAAGATTCCCCTTACAATACTTTTCAGACATGTCATGTTTCGACATTATAAGGCGCGGGATTTTTCCTAGCCAGCTGGCTTATTGTAGCCCATTGCAAAGGAGCCCATACTGAAACATTTCTTATGGAATTTTCTATTGTCGAATGCATGCTATCACAGACATTGATATATAATACATACTTCCTAATAGTGTAACTGTGGAATCTGTCGTGTCACTTCCATTAACTACAGCAGAAGTATTATCCTCGTTCGAAAGATTGTTACGTTTATTTTTATGTTTGTAGAATTATTGTCTTTGTGTCTCCATACTTAACTGAAGTAATAAACAATTTTATAATATTTAATAATTTTTAATTTTTATAAAATTTTTTTGCAAAATAGAGGGACACACGAGCAGTCGGAGTCATTTGGTGACTTTCGACGCCCATAGAGATCTACAAAAAATGCGTTGTCCTCTAAACCCCACCCGGGCTTAGAGGACATTTACGTTCCTAATAGGCCACCTGCTACTCACAATCTCGCGCTGGTCCAATTTCACTTCAATGCGGCACTTACTAGGTATTAGCGTTAACTATTTAGTAATAATAATGTATCTACATAAATAATGAAATTTAAAACACTTTCGATTAAAATTCACGACCGTTTTATAAAACGTTGGTGGCAACTGCGTGTCACGTCACTTCTCCGTGCACTCCAGTGTTCCATTGAAGCGTCTTTTTTCTTGCGGAGATACCTACTATTAGTTGGTGGCGCTGTCCAGCTTCAACAGTTCCACTGACTAGTGAAGACTTTTGTGTCTTCACGTTTACGGAGACGATAGGGGGACGGGCCTCCCTCTTTTCCCGCAAATGGGAATGGATGTATCGGGATGATTGTGGACGTATCCTATAATAACATTTTTTGGGATCGAAAAGGGGGAAGCGGTCACCCTCACCACGAGTGTGGAGTGGCACGGCGCGCGCACGATGCCGTTTAAATTGCGGTGTCGTGGATAAGGATATATCGTTCAATGTTTGACTTATCTGAGGAGGCAGGCCTCCTCATTCCCCCCCCCCACCCCCCTCTGACGAGAGGCGATAATGTGAGCTAAAAATCAAACTGTATCGCCTCGCGGGAGTTCGGTTATACAATCACGATATTAAAAATATGTATGAAATATAGCACATTAAAATGTTATGGCTTAATAGTCGACTCTACTTTTTATTGGTAGAGAAAAAATATTTTAAATATCCTCACTTTAGTTCACAATATGTTTTTAGCGACATAAATAAACAAAATAGTAGGACGAAAACGTTTCAATGATTATGCAAACAAAGAGGCATTTTGATCCTTTTATTTTTTTGATATTTGATATAACTGATTTTGAATTATAATTTTGAGATGGGCCCAATGATTTACATACCGATTACTAATATGGTTCAAGAATACTGATAAAAACATACAATGCCACTTAAAAAGTAGACCCAGAAAGTATAGTAACGGCCCGACTGGCTGTGCCTCCGGATGATGATGATGAGATCATACGTCTGACGGACACAGGAGAAGTAAAGGATCTAATAAAGAAGCTTCATTCAAAGAGGGCTCTCAGGCCTGATGGAACAACCAATAAGGTCAACTGAACAAACATCTGCCTCCCGTTATTATACACCTCCTAGTGTGCACTTTTAACGCACTTCTGGCGCAACGCACCTTCCCATACATATGGAAAGAAGCCATAGTGATCGGCATACATAAACCAGGGAAACCCCGGGTGGAGCCCACTACCTATAGACCGATAAGTCTCATAAGCTCGTTAGGTAAAATCTATGAAAGGATAACTCTCGCACGCCTAAAAACCGTGATACGAGAGAAAAACCTTTTCATAGACGAATAGTTCGCATTTCGCGACAGCCATAGCTGCCCACAACAAGTACACCACCTCACGGAGTACGTACTATCGTTACTCAAAAGGCAGGGCCGGCCACGCGGCACGAGCGCTGTCTTCTTTGATGTAGCAAAGGAGTTTGACAAGATTTGGCATCAAGGCCTCATCTTCAAACTATATCAGTTGGGACTGCCTGACAGGCTGGTACTGGTCGTAAGCAGCTACCTAACAGTTCCGCTACAAAGTGGAGGGCACCCTGTCCTCCCCTCGTCCCCTCGGAGCCGGTTGTTCGCAAGGATCGGTTCTCTCTCCCACTCTTTTCAATCTGTACACTAGCGCATACCGCGACACCCCAGCGTCCTGCTGACGATGTACACGGATGATACCGCACTACACATTAGATACCTCCCCAACTACGGAGCCAAACTACTCTAAAAGGCCGTCACCGAACTCGGTGAATGGTTCTTAAAATGGAGAATAGAGGTTAATGCGGAGAAGAATAAGTCCATACTCTTCTCACTAAACCAGACATAAACATAGACGAGGAAACATGCCGCTCATCCTGCTCTACGGTAACGAGGTACCTAGAGCAGAGACGGTGAAACACTTGTGAGTGACTCTCGATAGGTCGATGCACTACAAGAATCACATAGATAACGTTCTGAAAAAGGCACGATATGTCCTTCTTAAACTCTATCCTCTTATAAAGAAAAAGAGCAAAATGACGTATAGACATAAGCTCCCTTTGTATATTACATGCATGTGTGGTACTTCCGAAACATCGACCTACATTATGACTTTCGATTGACCCGGATTAAAGGACACTTCAAAGAGCTGTCTCAAAAGTTCTTTGACCTTGCCCTTAATCACAAAGACAAAATTGATCGTCCAAACATCGGAATACGATCCGACGTTATTAACCGACTCCCGTTACTGTCTGCCGAAGCACGTATTGCACGACGCCGACGACGCGATCGCGATAGCGGTAGCTATTTCCGTCCAAGAACACAAACAAAGAAACACAAGACACGCTCCCGCAGTAAAATGTCAATAGGGCCAACTAACGGATAGCACTTCTTAGTCGGTATCACCAATGCCATATACACCTCTCGTACCGGTCGAGTGATGAAACCTTACATATAGTGACACAGTTATAACACATATGACTGACAGAGAGCTCTAATAATAATAAATAAATCAAGAATAAGGCTTTTTGCTGATAGGTGGCGCGAATCAACCCCTACCGACAGAGAGGGGGGTGAGGAGCCAAACATCAAACGAGCTCAATTATCCTTATCCACGACACCGCAATTAAAACGGCATCGTGCGCGCGCCGTCCCACTGGTGTTGGGAGGGGGACCGTTTCCCCCTTTTCGGTCCCAAAATAGTTACTATACGGTACGCACACAATCCGCCCGGTACATCTCTTCCCCTCTGCGGGAAAAGAGGGGGGTCTGTCCCCCTATCATCACCCTGAAGACACAAAAGTCTTCGCTAGTCAGTCGAACTGTTGAGGCTGGACAAGTGCCGCCAACAAGTAGTAGGTCTCTCCGAAAAAAGAAACTCATTACAGACTATATACATACGAGCCCGACGTTTCGGAGGCTTTACTGTAACCATGGTGACAGGTGGACTGATATGTCACATGTCCAGATGACACTAGTTATTAATATTACGGGTAACGTTGATAACTTGTAACATCTGGAACCAATTAGAATTATTTAGCTATTCCGATACCGCAAACAGGCTTGTTAAATGACTACATAAATTGCCATATAATCCGTAAAAGTAGTTTTATTGTAATAACCTAAGCCGAATAAGATAGAAGCCATATTACGTTATATATCTAACGTTTACGTGATTTACGGTTTTCAGGCGGCACACTTCCACTCTCAGCAGCTCAGCCGTATATACTGGACAGCAGACTTCCCTAATAAATTAAATTTGCTGATTTCAATTAATCTATTAAAATGTCTTATTTTATTAATACAATGCCTAAATCTTGATTTTTAAATATTGTTGATGATATCATTTGCCCGCAAACATTTATTATCTTTGATATACTTGTGTTTAGTTTGCCTCTCTTAAAAAGTCTTTATACAATAACGAGCTTCGTAACTGCGTTTGGTGACGAAAAGCATACTACGCGCACACTAGCGCACGTATACATGATGATGCGTGACGCGCTATGCATTGGAATGACGCCAGTTCTATGATCATCATTATCTTTACCTGTTGATGATAGCTGCCGTGTGTGAAGCCCTTTATTCCAATGAATTTATTTGTCAATTATTTTTTTAATATTAAAGGAGGACAAACGAACAGTTGCAGCCTATTGATGACTATCGACACCCATAAAAATCCGTTAACACTAAGCCGATATATATCATAAATATTAAGCTGATGGCTCGCACTCCTTTCCTCACCCCTCCAATGGGCCACCGACTACTCATAAGCTGTACAAAGTAAGACGACGATGTTTTAATTTGAACGGCAATTTATAACTCCGTAACCTAATCCCTAAGGTTTAGTTATATATTAAACATATTACATTAGAAAATACAAGCAACTTGGCTTGTTTAAAATTGTTAGTGAAGTAATATATCTCTTTCGTCTCCACTTTGTACATTATACAGATGGTTTTCAATTAGGATAACATATTAAAGTCGTAACCATGCAAGGCCCCTTTTACGGGTCCAGTTTACGTAAGTACATCCTATTCCTAAACTTCCAGATTAATACCGTTCCAGATTAATACCGTTCCAGATTAATACCGTTCCAGATTAATACCGTTCCAGATTAATACCGTTCCAGATTAATACCGTTCCATTCTGTCTAATCTTCGGATATCAAGTCCATATCGTCAACGATTAAAGGCGACACATGTTGTAAAGATTATGTCAATCAACATCATCTAATCAATTTGTTTCAGTTATTTTAGAAAACATCAGAGACATTATAATCCTAAAAATGTTATAAACGCGAAAATTTTATAAGAATGGATATATGTTTGTTAATATTTCACCTAAAAACTATTGGATCGGTGTGGGTGAAACTGGCCAGTGCTGTATCGCTAGTATAAGAATAACATATAAGATATAGAAATAGGAACCATATTTTATTATGCTTATGTATATTATCCATGCGGACGAAGGGCGCGGGCAACAGCTAGTATATAATATGTAATTTAGTGTATCGGTATCGCTGTAGCCCACTGGAATTTAATGAAATTTAGAATGAAAATTAAAATGTTATATTATATTATATTGTATTGATAATTATATAATTGTATTAATTAGTATTAATTACCATTTAGCAAGAGGTAGTGCCTGCTGCGTTGCAGCGGTTTGGGCCGGCTCGATCGGGAGGTATCTCTCGCTCACATGATACCGACGTAAAGTAACATCACCGGTGTGTCGTACTTGTTTGATATAAATCTCCTTTCTAGCATCATGATGAAATAAAGTACTTTTAATCCCGGAAAAAAAAATGGTTTCCCTGGGGTTTCAAGCGGGTGTAAGCGCGTCACATGTAATGGCATGTAATCGGGACATAATTTATGTCAAGTAGTAGTTCTGTTTGATTTAAAATTTGTACCGTCTACCGAGTTCGATTGTTCAGCCTAAGACAACAAACTCCCATTACACAACCCTAGGGACTGTATGCTTTGGATAATTAAATATTAGTATCCGTAGCCAAATGACAACAAGCCCTTAAAGTTTCGCCGTCTGTCCGCCTGGCTGCGCTACAAACCGCTACTAGCGTGTTATAAGATAGTTCTCTTTAAATGGTATGGAGGTTTCTTTTTTTTTAATGCCAACACTTTGGCAGGCATGAGCTTCTAAAATGGAAAAGTCAACCCGCTCTAACTTTAAACACATAATGCCGTACGGGCACATAACGAAGGAGGAAGAAATTGTGAGAACAATTTTGAGTATAGAATTCAATCAAAACTTCAAACGAAATTTGAGTGGTAGAAAATCTATTGTTATGTATATTATGAGAATGCATCTGTTTTGTTTTCTGCTACAGAACACTTCCTGGGCGAGTCCGACTAACACTTGGCCGGTTTTTTCTTGTTACAGAGAAAATCTTATAGATAATCTCTTTATGAGGTGATATCATAAAGTAATTATCTGTTATCTACGCGATTCGCAGCTGTTTCTTAATAAAAGCTAACGCCTACCCTGTCAAATGTAAATGGGTTCAGGAAGACATAATTAATTTATTTATAGAATATAAAGTACCATGTATTTGAATATTACTTCCTACCACTATATGTTACGTTATCTATAACTAATGATATAAAGCTGAAGAATTTTTTGCTTCTTTGAACGCGCTAATCTCAGAAAATACTCAACCGTATTGTATAAATATTTTAGTGTTGAGTAGTCCTTTTATAGAGGAAGGCTAGGTTATGATATTACGACTAATAGGACCGGAGTTAATGATAATATAAAGTCTAAACAATGTCTAGAGATTAAAACACATAATATGTAAAATGTATCCACAACAACCGTTAAATGTTTCAGAGTGAGCTTAAAGATCGCAGAGCAAATAAAATAAAACCCCCGCTGTTAAGATAATAATCTAATAACGAAATAAGCGTTCGATCAAAAGTGGGCGCATCCATCACAACGAAATTGGCATCGTTTATCAAGGTTTAAGCGGAAAAGATAAAAATATGCACAGTTAATAACATAATACTCTATTATATTTAAAGAAATCAATTTGTCAGGTAATGATTGTTGACACAATACACTATACTGGTATTATATAGAGGAAGGGTTGGCTTATTCGTTTGGTTTGCATTAAATGGGCTCCGTAAGTATCCGACACCAAGCTCCAAGCCTTGTCGTGGGGGTGGAGCTCAGTAGCCTGTGATGAACTCTTTGTGTGTTCTTACAAGACAGGACAAAAGAGGACGAGGATGAAGCGGTATTGTGCACGGGGCAAGGGCCGAGGATGGGAACCTCGCCCCATTGCACTGTCCCAAAGTAGAGGGGGTTGTACCGTGACTCCGTCGGTCCCCTAGGAGACGGACTAGCCGTCGAGATGGCCTGATAAATTGTATTTCCGGGGCACCTCACCAGAGACGGCACTGGTGGCACTCGCGGTGGTTTTTGTGGGTATTTGGCACTATAAAGTGCCTCGAACCCAACACAGCACCAGGGATGGTCTATCACTACTGGCCCTGAGTGGGGGCTCAGACCACATCGGGGGCCAGTGAAGGTGCGTAAGGCATTATCGCTGATGAACACAGTGTAGCAATTATGTTTTTGCTACTTGAAAATCACTGTATATATATTTTATATATTTAAGGCTTACAGTCAAAGATGACAGATATCCTTTTTTATAAAATATTTAAGTTCCAAAATATAATTATTACAGTGCATATCCATTTGTTAACACTACTGTTACAAATCGCACTTCGTGGTACGTCTTGACATTTATTTAGTCTGTATCGCACCAATGATTTAAATTCTCATTTAAATAAACTCACACACAGCTATATAATCATATATTATCTTTCACTTTTCGATAATCTCTAACTTCGGAATCACAAAAGATGAATACTAATGTTTCTGAGTGAGCTTATTTATATATCTTTTAGTGTCAGATTAAAGATGTGCAAGGTTTCGAGGAAATATCACTCTTCTTCTCTTTTTTTCGGCGTGGAGGACGGAATGATGGCTGTCGCTATTAATTCGCCGTATTGTTTTTTCCACCGGGAATTTCGTGTCAGGATGCCACGTACTATTAATCGATTTAATATAAAAGGGTTAGTTCATGATTTCTTGCCGACAACATGTTTCATATCTTATGTTTCGAAAAATCTTTATTAATGTTAAAATGTCCTAATTCCCTTATGTCTGCCTTTTGATAAGGGTTTTTACATGGGCTGTATGGCTAGTAATTTGATAGACCGTATCATTATCGTGCTAGTTTGAATAGCATATGCCACGTTTGAAACTTGGGTATTAAATTCTTTTTTATTGTAACAAAATATATACTTTGCCTGATTTTAGTTGGTTGATGAAGCCAAGAGAATCGGTGTGTTCCTTTTCAGAACTCTTCCTCCTCTTTTAAATTTGCATTTAATATGAAGATGTGATGTCACCATAATCTTCAACTATTCAATTTGAGGATGGAAGAACAATCCGGGTGCATATTGGTGAATTGCATTTATAATTATATATTGAAAGGAGTTTCATCCGGGTTGGTGCAGTCTCGGACAACTGCCAAGATAAGACCTCGTTCCCCCACATTTACTTTTCTAACCATTGTCAAGAACTGGATTCATTCAACTGTTTGTTTCTTGAATTTTTTTTATTTATGGTTGTTCTTAATTGTGAATACGGAGAGATTCTCTTGTTTAGTCGGTCATCATTAAGTAAATGTATCTGAAAGTCTGACTTAACCTGTAACCGTCCCTTTACCTACAGAAGTGGCGATTCTTTTATAGAATTTAATTGACTTTTGTAAGGATTTCCTCATTTTTCTTGAATATATTGTACCTCCGCCCATGAGTGTTTCCTTTATAAACACAATATTCGATGCCTAACCCACTTCTTAATATATATGTTCTCGGGCTGAGGGAAATTTTATTTAATCCCTCTAGCTCGTGGCGATAGGCTATATAAATATAATATTTCTTAAAACTTCATTGATCATTATAAAAATTTTAATAATGCACCAGAGGCATGAGAATTTTAAACTAAATCCTTATATGCAGACATTATTGACAACTAGCTGTCCCGGCAGATCTTGTTCTGTCATCAATTACTTTTTTGACATGTGGTATTGATTACAAGGCCGAAATTAAAATGCATAATATTTGTATTTTTGTAAGTATATGAATATTTGAATATTTTGTAAAATCTCCGCGTGAAGCCGGAACGGACCACTAGTAATATTTATAGATTTGATAATAATTAGTAAGCTGAGAAAGAATGGAAGTGTAAAAGGGGCAGGTGCTTTCAGCGTTCATTGAAATAAGCAGTGAGTGGAAAAGGAAGTATAATTAATTTTATAACCGCATAATCATCTATCAAGCAGAAGTTAAGAAATAATATTGTCAAATTCTATTTATAGATTCCTTCCCCAGAAAAAGGTATTGACATCCACAAGATCGCGTCTGTTAAGAACCTGTCACGACTACTTGATTGATGCCTTATGGTTTAACGAAAATAGGAGAACTATGTCCGGGCTAGTTCCTACTAAAGCCCCGATTTGATTATGTTGTAAGATTATTTGTAACCTTTTAAAGAAATAACAAGATTTTTTATAGTGTAGGGAGCGAACGATGAATCGGAGGCTTTCGACGACTACCGACGTCAATAGAGATCTAAATTACTGTCACGTAGATGCAATGCCCTCCTTTTGTCTTCCCCTCCAATTAGCCAAAGTCTTCCCGCCTCCTCTCCAATTGTTATGTCATGACAACTGGTGACGAATAATCGGTATTTTTATTGTTTTTACACTATTCAATGTCCTCAAAACTTTCAGAAGTACTAAAAAAAAGCTTGAAACTACATTTGGGTCGAAAGAAATTCAATTCAGTACGTTCTAATTTATTTGGCTGTGAGACTTTACTTGGCTTCTGTATCTCAGAATATTTGAATACGGGCTCGGTATTCGAGGACAGACTTGAAAAAAAAATGTTCATCATTTTCCCAAGCTGATGTCAAGTGGTGTCTGTAGTCATGAAGTATATTGCGTCCGCCCATAGCGCCCGCCTAAATGGATTCACAGATCGTCAGCTCGGCAGACCCATAAAACGTATCATAAGAGCTTTCATGAAGGGATAAGTGTGCTTGTATAATTTATTAAAGCCGACAAAATTTTATTATAACATTAATATTCGTCTTTTGTGATTCCGAAGTTAGAGATTATCGAAAAGTGAAGGATAATATATGATTATATAGCTAAGTGCGAGTTTATTTAAATGAGAATTTAAATCATTGGTGCGATACAGACTAAATAAATGTCAAGACGTACCACGAAGTGCGATTTGTAACAGTAGTGTTAACAAATGGATATGCACTGTAATAATTATATTTTGGAACTTAAATATTTTATAAAAAAGGATATCTGTCATCTTTGACTGTAAGGCTTAATATTCTCTGTGCCGAAGAAATGTCACTCATTTTTCTCTTCAGCGTGGCTTGGACGACGGATTCATTTAACATTTAACGCTGACGCCGTCTGCCTTCAGCAAATTATAGTTAAATAGTTTTTTATATTCCGCCGGTAGCCTACATATTTGTGTCACAATGCATGAATGAATATTTCATAAAAAAGGAGCTCTACTCCTTTTAACTTTTATTATTCTACTTATTAAGCACTATATCACTCAAATATATTGAATGTAAGGAATGAAGGACAATCAACACAATGA
>JAFELO010000503.1:50043-64988 GCA_017140195.1 Eumaeus atala
TTAAAGGACCATCCAAATTGCAGCCGGGAGTCTCGGACAACTGCCAGATAAGACTTCATACCCTCACCTTTTTACTGACCAATATGAATTAACTACATTATTGTTCCTGTACTATTTTAAGTCTGTTCTGGATTGTGAATGTGGAAAGACCAATTGAATACATGTATGTAAAAGTTTAACACAACTCTCGTGATCTCTTTAACCCCCATGTGAACTCCTTTTATAGAAAATTATAGAATCGAATAACATAAATAGTAACAGCATAACTCGTTGTGAGCGTGTAGGACCATAAAACCACCTAAAAGTGATTTGTGAGTTTCTGGTGACTCGTTGAAGGGAACAAGGAAAGGTGGGTAACATATCTGCAGAATGCTGTTGTCGAAGGGCATCAGTAGAAATTAAGTGGCTCCATATACATATTATAAAATGAAGTATTCGAAAAATTTACTGAACTGATTCTCATGCGGTTTTCACCAATGAATAGAGGAAGGTTTTAGTGTTTAAATATCCCCTATTTGTACAGGGCAAAGCCGGGACCGATTGCTAGTTGTACTATGAATATGTGACGAGACACATAATATTAACGAAACTCTAGCGGTCAAGTGGGGAGTATTATAAACAACATTCAAGCCCAAGGAACTTGCCGGCGACGTCTAGCCCCTCCCCTCCACGTGGCCGCAAAGTTTTTCAGTAACACAAAAAACGTAATACCCTCGTCTATGAAGAATTCTCACCTTAGAAAACGGCGATGTTTCACGCTATAGCGATAGTTCGTGACGTGGATGTTATACTGAGGCAATCAATAACCAATTACCGTCACATAGTTCAATAATTTCTTTTTCTTCTCTGTAATACCCTTTTTGGGTTTACTTTCTACGAGCAATTATTTATATAAATAATATAAAACTGAAGTTTGTTTGTTTGAATGCGCTAACATAGGAACTACTACTAGCTCTACTAGAATACCCACAAAACCCACCGCGAGTGCCATCAGTGCCCTTGGTGAGGTATCCCGAAACAACAAATTTTCAGGGCACCTCGACGGCTAGTCAGCGTCCTAAGGGACCAAATCCACCTCCACAGATGGGGTTGCCCCGCACCACAAGACAACCCCACCGACTTCGGGACAGCGCAATGGGGTGAGGTTCCCTTCCTCGCCCCTTGCCCCGTGCGCAAAAACGCCACCTCCTATTGCTCCTGGGTCCCCTCTTCTTATAAGAGGGGTACCGAAAGCGATACTTCTTCCTGATCTTTAAGCTCTCTCTTCTAATAAGAGGGGTGCAAAGATCCCCTTCGTTTCAATTGGCTTTGCCTGGGTTCACCCCAGGCTACTAAGCCCCACCCCCACGACAAGACTTGAACCATGATGAGGACGATGTACTAACCTGCCTGGATGCTCATCAATGTCTTGGCGTTCACTGACAGCAACAGACTTAAATCGGCAACTAATGACCCTGATGACACCCCTGTCGTAGCGAAGGGGCTTCGTAGCCTGTAGTGAACCGAGGCACCTTGGACGAAGTTAATTGAATCGAGGATACTGCTCCTGTACCCTTCTTATAAGAGTACCCTCTTCTACCCAAAGAGCAGGAGGCGCTCTTGCGCACTAGACTAGGGGGCGAGGATGAGAGCCGCCATGGTAATGACCACAAGTTGGTAAAATTGTCCTTTTGTGCGGGGCAAATCTTTTATGAAAGTGACGTCGATCCCTTAGTGGACTCTCTAGCCGTTGAAGTGCCCTGACGATTTCTTGTTTATGTTCATCTCACCGAAAATGGCACTGATGCTACCCGCGGTGATTTAAGGAGGTATTTGACACTATAATGTGCCACGAGCCCCACACACCATCGGATCTCATCTATCGATGGCGCGTACAAGCTTTTCCCCGGGTCACCAAAAACATAAATGACCATGATGAGTATAAGATGCTAATATTAGTAAGAGATCGTCCAATTCTGCATTGCATCGGAATAGGGCCGGCATGACCGGGGAGGTACCTCTCACTCCCATGATACCTACCGCCGTAAAATTACAACTTTGGTGTTGCGTTTCGTGGAGTTCGTATATAGCCGGTGCTCCGTTCCTCCCGTCTTCCTAACCTACGAGAGGTAAGATGGGAGGAGGCATTGTCAGTGATTTTGCGGATGTTTCTGGGCGTCCCCCTATACTATTAAAAAGTGTGCGTGTACTTATGTACATGTGTTACAAGTTATATTTCCTTTGCGTAAAAGGGAATAAAAGGCGGTGTGCGCGCGCATCGTTTAAGCTTACTCACATCGTTCTTCCCTAATGCGCCAAAAAAAATTATAAAGCCAAAAAGAGATAATAAAACAAATGTGTGGTGCATTCTGTACTCGCTGTCTCTTATTCTAACAAGACGCGGCTCGGCTCCGGTGACAGGTCATTTGTAATAAGACCGTGGTCGTACTGCACCGCCACTTTCCTGTCTTCTGACTGTAAACAAGATTTCATCTTAAAGCTACACCACCATTGTGTACCAGACACACGAAAAACTACTGTTTTGTGATTGACTATTTTGTATTTGTGTAGCTTAAAGTACTAGCGATCCACCCTGGCTTCGCTCGTGAATAGCTGGAGCCAAATTATACACTGAAACCTTACTCGGATTTCGCTCTTTTCACCCTTGAGTGCATGAAAATTCATGCATGCATGAATGAAAACCGCATGAAAAGCCATGCAGTAAGTTTTGAGAAAATTGATCACATACTGACAGTTTTTGGGGACTTATAATTCGGTTAAATTATATATTATATAACTATCATAAATAAGCACGTACCATTCAATACAGTATATTTATGAAACTCAAATAAGACATAGGAAATAATTATTACTGTATTTGATTTCAATAGTCTAATGATGTAGGCTTAACATTTTTTTTTTTTTTTGGCACTGGTGTGGTGTGTGGTTGGTCACTGGCCCTGGGTGTGTGGGGCTCGCGGCACATTATATAGTGCCGAATACCCACAAAAACCACCGCGAGTGACACCAGTGCCGCCTTTGATGAGGTGGCCCGGAACAACGAATCATCAGGGCACCTCGACGGCAAGTCAGCCCCCGAAGAGACCGACGCCCCGAAGAGAGAAGAGACAAACAGGCGCAATTTTATCTAAATTCGTATAGTAGTTTTTGGGTGAAAGTGTAACATACATGCAGACTTTCGATTGGTAGTTTAGGATAGGATTTTTTTATTATTAATTATATGAAAATAATGTTAACTTAACTAAGAATAGTTTTGTATCCTACCGAAGAACCATTGCATTAAAATTGTGTCAACCAACATTTCATATTATAGTTGTTTCATTGCGATTGTAATTAATTGGAGTACATTTCAGCTTCTAGTACCTACTCGACTCGAGCTATTAATTACGTGACGTAGGTACGGTGAAGTACTACCTCCCCGAGGAAATACAGCATTTCCCTGAAATTAACCATTCACAAGTCCAATTTGTTACTGCATTAAAACATGAGGAAAAAATAACAACAATAACGTTCCCGAATATAATTTTAGAACGATTGAATTCCAAGATTTTTTTTATACTTATATTTAAAGAAAATTTAAAATGTTGCTTGCATTACATTAAATTGCTGTTATGTCTTGAGCTGCTTCTATATGCTTGCTGTGTAGCCAAGAAAGTATTAGTTATCAATAGGGTTACACGAGTATTAAGTAATCACTAGACCTATTTTGGAAGAGGTAGTGCCATGTTGCACAGGATGCATGACACTACTTCATGACTTTACTTATTCGACGGAATTGAACCGGCACAATCGGGGAATTACCTCTCGCTCCCTTGTTGCGGGCGTAAAGTGACAGCGTCGCTGTCGCGTTTCGTGGGGCTTGTAAGTATTTGGTGGCCCATTGGGGGGGACGGTACGATAGGAGGGCAACGCATCTGCGTAAAAATCATGCAAATGTCCATGGGCGTCGGCTGTCATCATAGCGCTCCGATTTCTCATTTGCCCCTTTACACTATAAGAAAATGTACTAAGAAATGATTGTGTATACAATGGCAAAAAATACTTTATTTTATTGTAACACACACTACACATTGTTGTTACTATTTAAAAAAACCCAGCCAAGTGCCAGCCGGAAATCGCAAATCGAGGGAGGTACTCTGGTTGGTACGGAATCTAACTGCATCTTAAATTTTTAAAGAATGGTCCATCCGTATGTCTGCCAAGACCTTTTTCTCGAAGTGCGAGCTCAAGTTCCTAAAATAGCAGCTGATAGGTTCTGTCCGTCCAGTTATTCATCATTATGAGTGGACATAAAACTAAATAACCAAGTATAACTTAGTCTTGCCATAAATATTGTAACAAGAAAAAAAAATCCCACTAACATTTATCACTTTTACAGTGTGTTAGTTTAATACGCAAATTTAAAACAATTAAAAATATAAAAAGCTAATTCGAAGTGGTCTGTGAATGCGGTCCGCAGGTCAGTTACAATAAAACTATCTTTTAGGATTTCCTCGCGGTTTATTCAATAATTTCAGTACCCGACGTTTCAGATGCTTTACAGCAAACATGGTCACGGGTAGACTAAGATGACAGATGCCCTGATATTACAAATAATTAAAAGTACCCGAAGAATTATAATTATTTAGTTGTTCCGATTAACGCAAACAATACTTACTGTATCTTGCAGAAGTGTTATGTCTAGTTTTTGATTTGATTATGTTTATCTCTGGGTCCCAAGCAAAGGGCAGAACCCAGCCATCTTTTCTATTGAAATTTGGATGTTTTTAAATTCAATAGCCTCACGGTTCATCCTTGGAAGTAATCGTTGTACCTCTAGTGAGGGTTTGCGCTTTATCAAATCTAATGTAATGGCAGGGGCTTGCTCCAGCAGGCTCACAGACCGCAGATTTTGTAGCACGTCGGTGTTTCATATCAGCTATATGTTTTATAACTCGAGTTTCTATGGAGCTGTTAGTTTGCCCTATATAAGAGAGTCACAATCAAGTTTGTACACTCCTCCATCTTGTAGAGGGATATAGATAGCATTTCAGTGATGGTAAGAAACGAATAACATTCTTTGGCGACTTAAAAAAGTTTTTATTGAACTTCGCTTAAAAATACGGCCAATTTTGTCAGTGGTCCCCTTGTAAATGTGGTAATATCGCATCTAAGCGCTCGACGGTGGCTGTTTTTACTCGGCTTTTGTGGAGCAGACGGGGAACCGAAGCTTGTTGTCTCGAAGAACTGTCTTGACGTTTGAAGTTCGGTATCCAGGCGTTGCTTGTCACAAATGACTCGTGATCACTGAAAGTTTTAAAAATTGCATCCACGCCAACTTTGTGTAATGTAATCACAGCGATTATGTTCTTTTTATCACCCCACTTCACTTTAGTATCACAAAACATTGTACAATGCATTGGCGCCAAAAGGAGACAACACAATGAACAATCGTATAAAAGTGACGGATATCAAATTCAAATATAACAGATCCATACACGGTTCCCAGTTCGCTCTGGGACCTGTGAGAGTGCCCCAACAAATGGACAGACGCCGATCGTACAAAGATTTCAATAGCCCAGGCACATATGTGCATACACACACAGAGGTCATTATGACCTCGCATTAACCACAGCCTCGTATTGACGAGGCTCGAACCACATAATTCCAGTAGGGAGCAAAGTTCCGGTCTGGGCTTCCCTCGACCCGGCAACGGGATCGATTGCGAAGACGTAACGAGTCAAATATAACATTTTTGTTACTCGTATATACCCGTGCCATCCAGTCCAACTACATTTTTTATTGTAAACATGCATTATTTACGACTGATCACGTGAAGACTTTATTTGCGTGGTTCATATGTTTAACATTATCTGTGTAGTATATAAATCGGATGGCGCTATTGTGACTGGCGTTCAACCATTATGGAACATAAAAAAATAAATTAAAGTTGACGCTACGGTCACCGCAATCGATGTTTGAACTTGTCCTTTTTTTATTGGCAATTGTATTCCGGGCACAAAATATGTCTGCCCAGAAAGACATATCTTTATCATTCAACACGCATAATTATATTGATTGTAGTCAACAGAGAAGTCATTGAATTGGACTTTGACAGTAATTTTTTACATTAAAATAATTTAATTTCGCTAGCTCTGTATGTTCAATAAGAAGCTTTAAAAGATGAAATAACCAAACATTAAACGGAAAATGTTAAAACCTTATTGCTTAAAATATACTTAAATAAAAGTCTGTGCCGCTCGCGTCTTCAACCCCTTCAGGCTGTATCGGGAAGTATAGATACTTACACACATATATATACTATCGAAATCTAAAACAATCGATTATATAGTAGGTCTTTTACACGCCTGTTACATCTTTATTTGCACCGCATAAATCTAACTCAGAGTTTTGGTAAAGTTCGAAAAAAGGAGCTTTCACAAAATTAAGATGAATCTAATAACATTCGTTATTTCCAATACCTAATAGATAATGTTTCACACACATTTGTATATAGGATGAAAATATAACGCCACAAGCCCTACTTTGGATGGGTAGAGTTTGTGGCATAATGCGTTGTAGTTTCGTTAGCAATAATAGTTCAATGTAGTGGCATAGGAGCTTAAAGTGATTCGAGGCCTAACGCTTTACTGACTTCAAATGTCATTTATACTATTATAAAATACAACTATACATGAAAAGGCGCACATTTATCACAATGTGCTCACACCAGCCGTAGCAACTTAGTTGCCTAGTTACAAACGACTATTCATGGCACACGCCAGCACAATTCCTTAACCTATAAAATAAAAACCGCGAATTCATATTATTTCTTAGTTAAATATTAATTATAATTAATTAAAATGTAACTAACAGGTGGGTTATCATACTTACGATCTATAAGTAGTAAATGAGTTTCCAGTCATAGTATCCTAAAAAAGACACAATATATAAGTCATCACCAATGCGTCTGATGAGATTTAAGATTCTATATTTTCTTGCCAGACTCATTAATGGACTTTCCGTTTAAGCCAAGGACCTCAAGTATATCAAAGAAAAAAATCATAAAGTTAAGTGCCACTCAACTGAAATCAGTATTTTCTCTAACGCTCGTTAATCACGAGTGGACTTAGTGAATAAACCGCTTATTTTGAAGCAGATCCCTCTATTTATGATACAATCCTCGTCTACTGCTATGAGCGTATCGTATCTTCCATTTCATTACCTATGCTTTTAAAGGTACTTCTTAAATGATTTTTGACCATCATTAAAAAAAATATCTTCAAATAAATTTCATAATTTTCAAGTGTGTTAGTTTAATACACAAATATAAAATAATTAAGACATAAAAAGCTTATTCGAAGTGGACTCGCATTAGCTGCAATGCAGTCTTTTATTTACATTGAGGCCAGTTATAAATAGAAGCACGCACTCTGTCCATGGGGATATTCTTCACTGCCGTATGGATTGTTTTAGGGATTCCTAATCATCGTGGCGTGTAGACTAAGCTGTACGCTCCAAAACCGATCATAAATCGTAATCCGGTGAATTAAAGTCGGGACTAGATGAAGACTACCCGTCTTCAGCTCTGATCAAGTCCGAAACATTCGTTTTAACCAAGATTGGGTCCATCGAGCTTTATGATCTGGTACCCGAGTTTTGCTGGAAGGACCATACTTCCTTATTGAACATGTGCTATTAAGGGGCTTCACTACCTTCTCAAGAATTGTATCATAATAATATATACTCATGCCGATGCAATGTTTTGATATCTTTTTTACAAAAGTATGGCTCAGTAACTCCTTCATAGCTTACACCCCACCAAACCATCGCTGAAGTCGGATAATGCCCACGTTGCACTCTGTCGACAAATTGGGAAGCTTCCTTACAGGTATGTGCCCAAATACGGTCAAATTACCGTATTTGGGCACAGACCTGTTTGTTTGTTACAATGTTGCTCAATTGTAAATATTTTTTAATCCGTAGACAATTTTTTTCTGTAACCTGCCTTCATGTATCGCTTCAGTAGTTGTTTCGATTTTACCACACAACAATCAATCTTTAATTTATTCGTTGAGAAATGTACCGTGCGTCTCTTATAGGCTGCAAGTCTCAAGTCATCTCTTAAAATACGCGACACGATTCTAGGTGCTATCTTCATTTCCCGATATAAAATATCTTGCTTTCGGACAGGATTTCCTCAAATTCTTTCCCTTACTGCTTTGCCACCTTTTCCGAATGTGGACAACGGCCAAATCTCTCTCTGGCACAAACAGAGGAACTGTTATTGTACATAGAGTTTTAAAAATTGCATTTGGCTCCATACCTGCTTTGTGTATTGCTGTTCTCTTTATCACCCCACTCCATTTTAATATTGCAATATGTTGTACAATGTATTGAGGCCAAAACGAGAAAACATAACAGTATTTATGGCCAGACTAAATATTCGTTTAAATAAATATAAACATTTTTCATCGAAAAAAAGTAGATGGAAACATAATATAATAGAGTTGCCATTGGAGCAATTTGCTTCCTTATAATATATCATAAAAAGCTCAAGGTCTCTAATGGAGTATGAATTTCATAAGATATTACGTAAAGATATAAGCTTGGTATGGGGTAATATTCATCTCGCGTGACACCGACGATCTGCGGGTTGAGATGGCGTTATGAGAGTGCTGCTGGCTGTGATCAAATTATCAAAATATATTCATCATCACACATCAGTAAAATGTAGCTGTTACCAAGATTATTTTCTTCCTATGTTTAAAACTAACTTTGGTAGTTGGCAGTATAACACATTAACCTGTGCTAGTTGGTAAGAAAGTAGTAAAAGTTAGAAGACTCGAAGAGTTTTATCAACTTGACTCTGCTATGGTTGCTTTGGCAACAGAGTGGCCGATTATCAATAAAAAAGTATGTGATGAGATTTTTTAAGTAGCTTAAGCTCCCAGAAATACATGGCAGAGACAAGCGTATAATTTTTTCGTGATAACACAATATAATATGTTATATTATCATAAATAGGGTGTCAGTACACCTCACCATGGTTCAAGCCTTGTCGTGGCGGTGGGGCTCAGTAGCCTGGGGTGATCCGAGACACCTTGGGCGAAGCCAAGTGAACCGAGGAGGTGGCGGCACTTAGTACCCCTCCTATAAGAAGAGGGGACTAAAGCTAAAGAGCAGGAGGAGGTGACGCTCTTTGTACTCCACTTATAAGAGGCGACAAAAGAGAAAAAGTGGCGGCGCTGTTGCGCACGGGGCAAGGGGCGAGGATGGGAATTTCAACCCATTGCGCTGTCCCGAAGTCGGTGGGGTTGCCATGTCGTGCGTGGCGTCGGTCTCTTCAAGGGACTGACTTGCCGTCGAGGTGCCCTGATGATTTGCTGATCCGGGGCACCTCCCCAAAGGCGGCACTGATGGCACTCGCGGAGGTTTTTGTGGGTATTCGGCTTTATATAATGTGCCGCGAGCCCCACACACCACTGGACTCCACACTCCACCCAGGGCCAGTGAAGGCGCGTAAATCCGTTTCCCCGCGTTCGTTGTCTCGATCGTCGAATCTAATTCTTTGTTATTACAATGACATTGTGTCGTCATTGCCATGAATTTGTACTTTTATATCTTTGTACTGACTGCCACTATTAAATGTTCGAAATAAAACTTATTTAATAAATATGTGTTCACTTAATTGTTTTTAAATAACAAATTCGTTTTTTGTATTTTGTTTATTATGGAAATTTTGGTTGAAAAACACGCTTTATATTTACTTAAAATCAGTCCATCACCGTTGCAATTCCATCATCAGACCGGCTCGATGGTACCATGATATTGTATTGCCATATAATTTACAAAAAAAAAAGTTCCAAGATGTACACAACAAACACAAGTGCATGTATTTCAGATTACTACATTTTATTGCACAGTTACTTATTTTGTTGCAGGTCATTATTAACTGTAATGCTTTACATTAGTCATGTTCAAGACATCACAGTAAAATGACTGCTATGCTGTCGTATTTAGAACGATTTCTAAGTACCCGGCAGACCATTGGAGGGAGGAGGTAAGGAATGCAAGGCATCCCGCACAGAGCATCTGCAGGACAATAACGCGGATATTTATGGGCGTTGGTAATTGTCACAAGGCTCCGATTTCTGCTTTACCCTTCCACCAAAAGAAGTAGTAACTTATAAGAACGATTTAGACCTTTTTTTGTTCTCCTTTAATATGGCTACATTGAATATTTAAAATATGTGGATGTTATTTTGAAAATATTGAATAGTGGTCATTCAGGAAACCGTCGTTATTTACAAAATTTCATGTGAAGGGTAGTTCAAACCGCATTGTATCAGTTCGACGACACGTAATATTGATCGCTGCCTCAGGAATTTCCATCCATTACCCTTACGTGTCAATAACCAATTAAAGGTGTTTTAAAGGTATTTTAGAATATGGACAACCACGAAACGTTTTTTTTATGACATAAAAATGAGAAAACAGAGCCATTTTGGGACTACCGACGCTCATTAATATAATTAATATAAGGCCAAATATCCGAACGGTTAATGATTACGCGGATACGTTTCCCCTCCCTACTCCCCTTAATGGGCTAACGGTTAGTCACAAACCGTACGTAATACGATAACATAAATAATTTAAGGCGAGATCATAAATGAGCAGGGGTACCTATGCATTACCGGCCCGATGCACATCATGGCACTAACTGATTCTATTGTCTCCGTTATGTATATTATTTTATACAGCAAATTTTATTTATAAACCAGTGTCCGCCCTGCGTCGCCCGTGAAGAACAAGGACAGATTGCATACCTTGACAAATTATACAATAAAACCTTTTCCGTGGAATTCACACAAAAATCCGTCAGATTGAAAAAAAAAACGACTATATAGAACAATTTTCGGGGACATAATATGTATATATTACATAATGTTGGTGTTTCTAGTCGTAAGGATTGTTACGATGGTAAAACTTGGACCTTTAATGGAAGCCCAAATAAGGTAATAAAACAAAGGATATAAAGGTTAACAAGGGGTTAGTGGTTTATGTACCCCAGCGTTGATTGCTGTACACATATTGCAAAACTTAAATGGCAGTATGCAGGCCATACTATTGCTCGTAAACATGATTTGCGTTGGAAGGTGAAGAAAGATCGAATGTCCTAGGTATCGTTACATAAGGATAACTATAGTTGCGTAGTAGGACCATACAAGGCCGAATGTCCTAGATATCGTTATGCAAGGATAATTACAGTTGCGTAGTAGGACCATGAAAGGTCGACTCTGCTGGATATCATTACGCAAGGATAACTATAGATGCGTAATAGGACCATAAAAGGCCGAATGTCCTAGATATCGTACTGCAAGGATAACTATAGTTCCGTAGTGGAGCCATGAAAATCTGAATGACTTGTAAAATAATTTTCCCGATATGCACGTCGTCGGGAACACATATTCAGCACTTCCCTACTGGAACTTTTTTAATAAACCATATACATCATTGCATAATTATGTATACGGTTACTAATTGATTATTTATTTATTATTTGTATTAGATTAATTAATTATAAAACTTAATTGCAATATCATTAATTTTAAAATGATGATACAGCAATTAAACACAGCAAAATAAATCTTTCAGGTAATAAAAATCTTCAAAGATTTAGTTTGTTTATTTATTAAGATCGCTAACCTCATACACAAATCGATTTGTATTATTTTGAAAAACATGGTTTTTACGACATCTATCGTCACCACCTCGCGTCACGTGATGTACTGAAGCAGCGGATATCCGAATTTCGGACCATAAGCATAGCTCTTTTCACGGCACGCTGAGTGACTGACTCTGAGCTTTATTAAGAGGCCTACATTTAGCGGCCAAGTGTCGGTTCCGAATATCATCACTGGTAACACAATGGTTGAACATTTTTGACTTAAGGTACTGTGGTATTTTGTACGTAAAGATCCTCTTAGGCTTTCCGAAGGCTGCCCATCCGAGTTGAATTCGGAGAAAAAAATCTTTAATTGAATGTACCTAACTGGATAGTTTTCCCCAAATACGCGTACTGATCAATAACTTCAGGAACTGAGTATCTCACGTAAACTGGTCTAGATGTCACGTGAACATTGGACATGACTTTCATCTTATCCAAGTTCATTCTGAGACCTACCCGCCGGGTAACTCGAGATCTCTGCGCACCTTGCTCAAGTCTTCCAGCAATTCTGTCATGACCATGATATCGTTGGCAAATCGAAAGAGAGTGATATATTCGCGATTGTTACTGATGTCGAGCCTCTTCCAGTTCAGAAGCTTGAAGACATCTTACAGTGTAGCGGTGAACAGTTTCCGAGGAATTACATCTCCCTGTCATACATACCTGCAGCGGGATTGACTTCGAGTTACGATGCCGTAACCGTACCAACATAACCGGCTTTCTTGTACAAAAAAAAAACCGGCACTTCGATATATCAATTGTCGACGTGGCACCGCCGTAATGACTGGAGCACCGCCCCTGTCTAACCGAATCGAAGGCTTTTTCGTTTTCTTCTCACACAAAGGCTAGATTATTGATATGTTAGTAATAGTGATAGAATAATATCGTCCGTATAACATATTTTGTGCTCTCCACTGCGATTACTAATTTAAAGTCATGTTTTATGTGTTATTACTCAAGAGTTCTCCAAGAGACACGCTACTGTATGAATAAAATTTAATCAACTGGATTTAACCTAGAATTTGAATAGTATTCCAGACTTACCTCGGTACCTCGGAAGGACTTCATACGCGGTTCTGTTTTTGAGGAAGAAACATTAACCTGATCCCAAAGAGTGAGAAAATTAAATTTTGTGATGTTAAAATAGCTGATTTGTCTATTCTGCGGGAAAAGTGGAGGAGCAAAAACATAGCCAACAGTAGTATGTCACTCCAAAAAAAAAATGACTGTCTATAGAGCTAATAAAGCCATTTTGATCCATAAACAGGCATTGTTTTTCTTCTTACTTCGATTAGACAAAGGAAATTGAGACCCCCTGCTACTATTCGACGTGGATAACTTTGATTAGACAGTAAAACATATTTTTATATACATTGATCATAATTAGCACTTCTGTCCATCCAATAAATTTAAACTGGTTGCCACAAGAAGAATAGTATCAAAGACTTTATTTTCCGTACGAGGTCGAAAATTTTAAAAAGATAAAATTCTATAGTTTTCTATAATATATTATAATATATGTTTCTAGGAAACCTCATATAACTAGCATACCTATTTCTTAATATCGCAATGAATGAAGAAAAATCGATGATTAGATATAAATTATAGGAATGATATCGATACAATATACAACGCTTGAAGTTATACATATTTTTATATACCTAGTATAGGGGGAGGGGGTGGTATATGGGGAGCTTTGTCCCACTCTATACTAGTAATATAAAGCTGAAGAGTTTATTTGTTTCGAGGGATTGTCTTAGTAACTATTGAACCGAACGGAACATATTTTTGTTGTATAGTCCATTTATCGAGTAAGGCTTATATATTATTATAGTCTATGGATCATGCTATAACTAATAGGACCGGGTGATATGCAGGTGAACCCGCGGGGCGGTGCTAGTTGTAGAATAAAAACAGCAGACAGTGTCCATGGAGTTATTGCTGCTAAATCGGCTTAAAGTGGCTCGTGTGGAATTTCGTGATTAGAGTTGTTATAGTACAATATCACATTAACTGGGTACTTAGTTAACTATGGTAATTAATAGTTGTTTGGTAACACCAGTTTACTGCACACCATTGGGTATTCGGTAATCTTAATTGTCTTTTGCGGAGTATATGTTACTACCCAAAACTTTGTCTGCGTGGACTGTATATAGCCTATGTGTTAGTCTGATGTACTTGTAAGCTATATTATTGTAATGTTCCCTTAATTATCAATCACCAAACGTGCTTACAAAGCTTCGTGTTTATATGATATTAGTTGGATTTTTTTTTGTATTTGAAAGATACATCTACAACTTGTAAATGTCGCAATCGTATTGTACAAATCGGCGTATTACATTACAGCTGGCCATTTCCAAAAACAGTGCCGATTTGTAATGGCGGGCGAAATGTTAGCCTGTTTTTTTTTACGAGACGTTCTGCAATATGGCGGCTGACGTTTAACCTGATTGAATATCATCTTGATTTTAGACAGTGATATTACGTATACAGAGTATGACTACATGAAGAAAAAATACTGGAAAAAAAACCCGATCAAGATTTTTTTTTACAGTACAGGGGGACAAACGAGCAATCTGAGCCCTTTAAGACTACCGATGCCCATGAACGTCAGCATAACTACTATGGCGACGCGTAGCCCTCCTTTTTTTTCTCCCCCAATGGGCCACCCGCTACTCACAAGCCGCACGAAACGCGACACCGTAGACGTCTCTTTACAGCGGTATCAAGTGTTCTCACTTGATACCGCTGTAGGTGACAGTACCCGCCTGGTCGCGCCGACCCAGTTACGCTGCAATGCAGCGTGGGACTACCTCTTACAGACCTGGAAGTGGACCTCGTCAGTCTGCTTCAACTACAAGGTGAATTTTGATATACTGATTCAAAAGTAAGTTTTCCATTAACAACTAGAATATTGTATGATTTAACATGATGTCAATTCCATTAATGTGACTACGTTAAGGCGTCAATATGTAAATGAAGCGCGGAGTAATAATGTCGCGGCAACACCGAGGAGCTGGCACACAATTCGCCTATTTACATACATGACGACACTATATCTACTTATAATGCTTTACAATTTTGATTGTGAAATTAATTCAGTTTAATTTGTCGTAAGTATGTTGCCGTATTTAATATTATTCAATTATATTAAACAAAAATCACCTTGCAGTGTCACCCGCGTAACTTCGATATGGTAGTAGCAAGAGGTAATGCCATGCTGCTTTGCACAAAC
>JAFELO010000503.1:65131-133501 GCA_017140195.1 Eumaeus atala
TTTTCATGATTTTTCTACTTTGGGTGTCACCATGATGTGGACCTCAGTGCGGCATGTGTGGCATAACCTAGCTTGGCACACATGTCAAGCTAGGTTAAGCCAGGAACATGCATAATTAAGGTCAGGCCCTATACAATGCATTAGTGAGAAGTCAGTTAGAGGGCGATGCAGCCATCTGGCCACCTTACGAAATTAAACATGCACAAATGTTAGAGAGAACACAAAAGAAAGTTATTCGAGGTTTATATTTTAAGAATTGTAAAGTGTAACTTTTCTCTCCGCTAAAATACCCAACTTTATTTATATTAGGTAATTAAGCGTGAGAAGGGAACTTCCACTGGTTCACTATATCTTTAAAATACTCAGAGGGAAGTGATTAACGCAGATATGCTGGCGCGAATATAGTTACAGACAAAATGGTCTTTTTACTTATACAATTATAGGTTTCAGGTGCCAACCGCTCGAACAAACCTTCTCAAGGTGGTGTCGGTGACCCACGCGCTTCACACCAACAATGTAATAGCGGATAACTTGGACTTAATTACCTGTCCTATGAGAGAATTCACAAAGGTGTCTCTATACACTCTGAGTAATAGATGTTTAACTATAAGAATATATATATATATATATATATATATATATATATATATATATATATATGTATATATATATGTAAATCAATTAGAAAGTGTTACTTGTGACACATTTTTATCACATATGCAAGGACGACACGCGCGCACTCACGCAATGCAGTACAGCGCGGCGCTGGATTAATAAATGTTATGTTAGGCATCTGAGTGACAAATGACATTGTCACGTAATAAAGGATACAATTTTCAAAAATCCTTTCTTATTTTACGTAAAGTCTACCTGCATACACAATTCAAGCTTAAGCGGTACAGAAGTTCCGTCTGTGTCGATGCACCAGTCAGTGAATCGGTCCGGAGTCCAGACACGTTATGTTAGCCCATTGCTTTGTCCAGTCTGTCAGTCAGTCCAAATTATCCAGTGTAAGACATTAATCTATGGTCGAAATACATAAAATACTAACAGCTTAATTTTGCAAAAAAAAAAACATACTAACGTGATATCTGTTGGTTGTTGTTGGAAACTCGTATACAGTCAATGCAGATGAATGAATAATGTAAGTCGATCATAGTGTATCTGTTGTTTACAAGATGGCGCTCAAATTACTAAAAACTAAACCAATTATATCATTGTATACATATCTAACACTGCTTTAGCAGGGATATAGATAGTACAAATAATATTATTTAATAGAAGATGCTTATACATAACCGATAACATTTAGAAAATATGTCAATAAAATTTACAACATTATAAAATTTATAATACTTATTTTATCTTAGTATTCATTTAGAGCTGTCAAGCAGTGGATCGACAAAGGCTGATCATGATACTACAAAATGTGTCTTAAATAATTGTTAACGATGTTTAACAGCTGTACTAGTCTGTTACGTGCTCAAAATGATAAAATTTAATTATTATCATACTAATTATGTTTCATTTAGTAGCGTCATCTATGAGGTGCCTTCGGAATCTCGATAAGCTAGTGTGAACGATTCTATGCTAACATGTTGTCTAACTATCTCATATCAGATGGCGACATTGAATTCATAACGAAATATATTGACGTATGAAGCGATAATAATATGTATTAACGTATAATATATTGAGATATATAAAATAGAAAAGATTTAATTGCTACTGCTATCATCATAAAACATTATCAGTAGGGTAGTACAATTGTTATTACAAATTGTAGCGACATCTCTTTGACGTTCACAAAAGCTGTTGAACATTATACATAGTTCATTTATTTTCTCTTAGATGGCTATTATTTATTATTATAGACTCGTAGAATCGGATTGAAAGATGTCGTTAAAGTACATGGCATGTGTTCAGATAAGATCATTATTAAGTGTTTATGTGTACACAATTTGAATAAACATTATAAACATTAATTAATTGTTAGTATTTAGTAGATATTACATAAAAAGAAAAATATAGGACAAAAGAAAAACTAAATGCTTATCAAAAATAACAACAATAACAACGGAAAAGACTAGAAAAAAAAAATTGTTATGAAATGTCGGCACTCAGTTCCGATACGAGACTGAAGTATTCTTTTTAAGAACAAACATTATTCTTACATGGAGGGAGCACGAGATATGATCAACGTAAGCGCGAGTGGAACCGTTTCTTTGAGTAACCTCCAACTATATTCCAAAGGCGAGTGAGTAGTCAAACGGTTACTACTATTTATCCCCACGTAACAAAAAACACTACTAGTCTTGTTACCATTAAAGGTCGGTACTACTTTATACTAGTACAGCCAGAGTCTGGGTTACTTATGGATGTTGGTGTTATGTAAGGCGACTCCCTAGGCGACCAATTATATTTTTATTGCATACAGCAAACGAGCAATCGGCAACATTTGAGGAATACCGGCGCCCAATAATATCCGGATTTACCCCATTCCCCAATGGGCCGTCAGCTGTAAGCGAGCGATACTGCCCCGATCGTACCGAACGAATTCATTGTTATGCCTGCACAGAATACTGTTATCACTAAATTATTCAATAACAAATTTCTTGTTAATTTTTGTTGAGGACAATAAAACTTACGGCATGAGTTCTAGAATACCGGATTCTGTCTCGCAAAATCTATGATTCCAGATAACCGGGAAGGAAGGTTACTTCCAGCTGATAGGTGTCGAAAATCACGCACATATAGGAATAATTGGCTTTAGTAACCGAAATATCAATATAAGTGATCTCTTTTGATTGAAAGTCTGCTCCATGGCGTTGCGGACAAGTCGCTGTGTTTGATTTAGACTTCAGTTTATGTGTATAGCATACTTGATAGAAAAACCAATCTATAAGTGTAGAGAAATCGAACTACTAAGTTAATGCAATCAAAATAATTTATTGTAACGTTAAATGCACCCACAGATTTTGAACATAGTAACACATAAATTAAGCTTTCTGTTTAAGCAAAATCATGAAATTCATCAAAGAGAATATACTCACAGTAGAAGTAATCCTAAAGCGTAATTTAACGAAGTTACCCTTAAATTACTAATCTACACTTACATCACTGAAAAAAACCATGTCAAATTTATATTATAAAATAAGTGAATACGCCTTTATTTTTTTCTTCTTTATAGTATGGGGGGAAAATCGGAGACTGCATTGCCCTCCCACCCTCCTCCCCTCCAATGGCCAACAGACTACTCACAAACCCCACGAAACGCGACAACGTAGCTGTCACTTTACCTCCTCGGAATTACCGGCCAAATTCCGCTGCAGTGTAGCATGGAACTACGTCTAAAACTAGACCTTGTTACCCACGATGAACGAACCATGCCCGTCGTGTATCATGGCGGGTTTAACATATAGCATAGTGTTGAACATATCATTGGGATGATTTTAGGGCCTACCGAGACTCATAAGTATTTGCACATCAGAAGTTATGCATATGCATAGCACTCCTTTATTATATCCTTCGCAATTCCGTAATTCCGGAAACAAGACGCACGAAAAAGCATCACTTTATCATAATTATTAATCACCGGTTTTGTTGTTGCGTTAGCGATAGATGGTGCAATGCCCCAATGGCACTAGCACCTTTTAATTGCGTGTATTCAAATTAAAGAATGAAAACTTTCATAAATAATAGAACCTAGGATAGACTTTATTAAATAATAGGACTTTAAATATGAATACGTGAGTTTCGGTTTTGGGCGAAAATGAGACCCAGGCCGAAATTTCGGTTTCGGTGGCGGCTAAAAAACCAGTTTCGGTCCGACTCTACTATCCACGCCATAAATATCCGCTTAAAGATTATCCAGATGCGTTGCCCTCCATTCTCCTTCTACCTCAATTGGCCCCCGGAAATTCATCCAACACAGTTGTCTACCGTGCGTAAATCTTTGCTTCAGAGAGCACGAAGCATCTGTGACAAGCAACACCTAGATACCGAACTTCAACATGTCAAGCAAGTTCTGCGAAACAACAAGCTTCGGGTTCCCCGTCTGCTCCACAGAAGCTGAGTGAGACCAGCCACCGTAGAGCGTTTGCCGCAATGTTACCATATTTGAAAGGGGTCACTGACATAACTGGCTATATTCTCAAGCGATCTTCAATAAAAACTTGTTTTAAGCCGCCAAAGGTAAGTTATTTCTTACCATCAGTGAAATGCCATATCCCTCTGCAAGATGCAGGAGTGTACAAACTTCACTATGACTGTAGACTCTCGTATATAGGGTAAACTAAAAGGCCTATAAAACTCGCGTTAAAGTAATAAAACATATAGTTGATATGAACCACAGAAGTGTTACAAAATCTGAGGTCTGTGAGCATACTGAAGTTGGCCCCTATCATTGCATTAGATTTGTTAAAGCGCAAATCCTCACCAGGGGACACCGGTTCCTTTCACGGATGAGCTCAGAGGTTGTTGGAATTTAAAAAAACATCCAAATTTCAGTAGAGAAGATGGCTGGGTTCTTGGCTGCTTGGGATCCAGTGATAAACATAATCAAATCAAAAATTAACATCTCTAGACAGCAATATATCATGAGTACTGTTTGCGTTAATCGGAACAACTAAATACTTATAATTCTTCGGGTACTTCTATATTTTGTGACATCAGTGCATCTGTCATCTCAGTCCACCCGTGACCATGGTTGCTGTCAAGCTTCTGAAACGATGGGCTAGTTAAACAATTAAAAAAACCGCTATAAAATGCCTAAAAGTAGTTTCATTGTAATGAGTAAGTAACATTCGCGTAAACGTAATACATCAATCTGTTAAAGCTTGCATATCAAAATACTCATATCATTAGAGGTAAGTATTTCCCGACACTAATAACTGATATAAACAACAGAAACCGTCGGTGCTCAACATTGAATCACGATAATAATAAATAACTTACCTGGTGATTATTAAATAATAGAGCGTATAATTTGAAAAAATTATCAAAAATTATATTCCGGTAGTCAGTGGCCAGTTTTTGTGTGCCCGAACGTGAGTCGAAAAAACACGTCGGAAGCACGCGACACGCGATCCTTGGGACCACAAAAAAAAATTCAAAATCTCTACGGGTTTATTATTAAACGGTCATAAATTATCTTAATAACAGTTCACTTCGCGATATCGAATAGCTATTTGTTCCGTGGACAATACTTTGAACAGATTAGAAAAAAAAAATGGCCGCCAATACTTTTGACAGATAAACGCTAAATTATATGGCGGCAAAATGCATGACGATGTTTAGTTAAAATGTACAATTACTTGAAGTCATTCCAACCGCAATTAAGATTAAATTAAGTAAATAATTAATTGGCCAAGATTTTTGGGTCAAACTTGACAACATGCGATGCCGAGTGGTTTTTTTTACTACAAGTCCTGATTTGTATGGGTTTGTAACTATAAGACACTTATCGTTCCACCATTTAACTATCTTTGTCACATCGCTTACATATCTCCATCATCATCTTTGGATGATGCGATGGTTGGTGATCCCAAAAACTAGGAAGAGGTGATGCCATGCTACATTACAGCCGAATTAGGCCGGCACAATCAGTTCTAATGATGCCTTCGTAAAGTGAAGCTTTGCTGTCGCATTTCCCATTGGATCCGCTATGGACCATTGGAGGGGAGGAGGAAAGGTCAGTGCATCTACATACAATTACTCGGAGGTTTATGGGCGACGGTATTCCGACTGCTCGTTTGTCCCCCTATAAGATATAAAAAATATAATATGTTGTAACTATCTATTTTTACTCTACCTTTGCAACATATCCTTTAGCATTTTATTTATTTAACATGTGAAACTCGATTCACTCTGCTTGCCTAGGCAACTGGCGTGAAGATATGTTGTTGTTTCATTACGTTACGGATCGCGCCGCCACGTTACAATGTTGCTAGCACCAGCTCAAGATCTATGAACTCTGAAGAGCGCCGAAGACTACTGGAGAAGTGAAAATAATACTATCCCTAGTTATTAGTACACAATGACAATCAAACAAAATGACGACAATAGAGAAGACGACAGATTTAAATGTGAATAATATGTTACAATGTCGGTAGGTCGGTAATAACATCATTTCACTGATAAAATGAGTTTTAATACCAAAAAAGTGCATTTTCTACAACTTTCTTAACGAGGCGATAAAACGCTTGTACATGTCATGGCGTCAATTCGACGTCATGCTCAAGTAATGTTGACGATAAAACAACAAGTTCGAACGAAACGACGAAACACATAATCACTACAACAAGATTTTAATTTTAAATAACAAGATTTTAATGTTAATTGAAAATATTGTTTAATAGGTTTTTTTTTTAGAATTGTTTCAACACTTGTAACATATTTTTTTGTTCTCATACGCTGTCGTCATGCCTGTTGTAACAAATAAACTGCAACTGCCGAGACAACAACGTTTCGGATTATTTCAGCAGTGGACTACTAGCGGAACCAGATTGCGGTGCGGTTGGTGGCCAGTAAGTTTACGGTTTTGGAACAGCTTGACCGTGCAATAAGGATTTTTTATGAAGACATCGTGAATGGCGGGGCGGGGATGAGAACCCTTGCCTGCACTACCTGCATCCGAATAAGGAAGTATCTGATGTAGGGCGGCCTCTAGGCGACTAGACATTGCACAATCCTTTTAATTGCACAATAAGTGCACACCAATATCAACAAAAGTGACAACCTATTAACAACAACAAACATATTACTTAAATGATCTGTATACGAGGAATAAGTTTATATTTCACTAAATATTTTAATAATTAATTTATACTAATAATTTATGACTAGCTGAGAATTCCAGGCAAACCTCTGTCGTTTTCCGTCTGCTTAAAGATATATATTCTATTTACGAAAAATACGAAAAAAATGTTGTACCTCGTACTCACTTTACAAGATATAAATATTTTGTGCATTATGAGGTAAACTGTCTCAAACTTTTGTTCAATTATTGAGAAATTTTCAATATTGACCCTAATCGGTCAATAATGTGTAGTGTAATAACACCATTATTGGTAATATTGTTCCATATAGTAGTAGTAGTTAGGAAATAATGTATGCTGCATTATAGAAACATAAAAGAAGATCGAAAATGCTTTGGCGTTCTTTATAACTTCTTGTTCGTTGGAGAGAATAATATAAATTTAACCGTATACAAAACCGCATTGTAACCGTATTACCTGATCTTTTTTTTTTTTTTTTTTTGTGAAACACAATTGTAATTCACCACGGCTGGCTATCATTAAATATAGCCACGATGCTAAACGAAGTTCGGCGAGGCCGAAAGGTTGGGGGTACTTTTGCGGAGACCGGCATATTTTGCGGAAATTAGAATTTTTGGCCGAAACTGGCCGGAACCAAAAGTGCACTCGGACTCTATTCGGTAGTTATCAAATGGCTTCAACTGCTCATATTGCACCTATATACTATGAATAAAGCAGAATTATAAACTAGTACCTACTTATTAGGTGCACGTTAGAGTATCCACGTACAAATCTAGTTTCATAATACCATTGTATTAAAAGCTTAACGCTAAGCCTTAATTAATTAATTCCCCGTGTACCTAATTGGCTCCTAAAGATGAACTGTCACTCAACACGCTCCAAATCAAATTCCATACTACAAAAGTCAGTAAGTAACAGCTCGGTATGCAATAATTAAGACATCGGCATGTAATATCGAAGCAAGAAATAACAAACGCATATGATTTGGTACCAATTAAATTTTCTGTAACTTTGTTTTGAACTTGTAATTTACAGCCAAAAAATATACCATTCAGTTACGTGAGGATTAGAACAGATATAAAATAGTAACAAACCGACTAATTGTTCATTAAGTAGCTTAAAGCTACAACAACAACGGATCTTAACCCAAGTTGCCTAATATTGTATGCAGAATGAACTAAGGTAACGTATCACTAATTGATTATTATCAAATTATTGGAAGAGGTAGTGCCATGCTGCATAGGAGCAGGTAGCGCCATGCACAGTGCAGGACACAAAGCAAATGTGGCCAAACTTCTACCAACCACGTCGTATTCCTACGTGGAAATGGATCTAGCACTTGAGAAGACGAAGTGTCGCTCAACCATTTACCATTGAGACGAGCCCTCCCTATAACTGAATACTTTAATATTCAATACTGTTTTCTGTTGACCCAGTGGCATCAATGTACCGATGATATCTATGGGCCCGGGTGGATTCTAGATCATATGTCGGATTCGCACTCTCTACCAACTAAACCCTTGCTCTGCAGGCAACAGGATCTCTCCAGCAGGCCAGCCTTTTCCTCCTGGGGACTGTCCGACTAAATTTGAACAATTCCTCCTACGTCATAACAAAGCTGGCTGAATTCCCACCCAGCCTCGACGCGAGCTCATGAGGCAGTACTGATGCTGGAGGCGAAAGATGTAGCGCCTCCTTCGTACACCCGTTCGTCGTCTGCGGGGGGAGGCCACGTCTGTGGCCTAATCTCTCACCCCCGTAATATCCAGTACCTCGAACATTTATCTATATTCTATTATATACGCACACATATAAAATCAATAATTGTTTATTCTTTACGGACTCTGAAATGGTTGTAGATAGAACACTTATGCCTGTAACAACTTTCTTCAGTACTGGTAGTAACATGAGTATCAAAACTCTAATATTACTAAACAGTCTTGGTAGACATAGCGCTCCAGTTGGACGGATGATGATATGGATAGGCAAAGTTGATGGCATCCTTAGACGGAGACCTGGTTACCGGGTTCAGCAGGGAGATGATGATGGTGATAAATGATCTCATACCTCGATTTAAGCTTGACATTTTTTTGAACAATCTACGTATTTCACTTGGCCCGCTCAGAATGTCCAAGCGAGGTGTTAACAAGATTCTTATTATAAACTAAAGATGGCGTCCTATAAAGAGGCACTTGTATTATCTCTAGTAATAAGCTTTTTATAACAGTGCGAAGCTCATCTTCGTCGATAATGAGGTAAGAACCAACTTTAAAAATGTCTTGTCACATCGATGTTGTAACATAGACAATGTTTAATTTTATTTTAATAAAGTTTCTCCGGACTGATGGAATTTTTTCTGCTTACGTGATCACGTTACGAGGCGCCCGATGCGCCCAGTAGCTATGCCCTGCTCGAGACTTTTTTTTGTTTCTTCTGACAGGTCGAATTAAAATAAACGTTTCGATAAGGCATTTTATAATACTGACTGATATTTTGTGATGGGTAGGGCTGCTTGGCCTCGGTATTAAAATATGTCAAATCGATTTTAACGATCTGCATCTAAATTCGATTTGCAACTATCAATAAAATTATTTTCTCATAGTTCCGTTGTCGACTATGTCGTACGTCTTTTGTTAATGTAGCAATTTCTAGCGCGAATATAGAAATTGAAAAGGGAATCGCCCCATTTAAAAATTGGTGTCTATCCATGGAGAGTAACGAAAATAAAATTCTAATAGGAACTGCCAAACTTTAATACATAATTAGACACAACAAGAACATTTAGGACAGTCGTAGGAAACAGAAAATAGGTCAGCTATACTTGGGCATTTTAGTAGACTTGCAAGTAACTTTAATTAAAAGAACTTTAAAGTCGTCAAGGACGTATCGAGACGAGTTTCCAAGTCGCATTCGGTGTAAGTTACATTTCTTGTTAATTGCATTAGGATATAATAAAAAAAGAATGAGACTGTAATAAATGCCGCATCGATTTAATAATACCAATACTTCTTGGGATGTCACCGATAGCCATTAAAACTACCGCATCCAACCTAGTTTCACACTTATCGGGCCTATATCTAGATTGTAATTGCTATCAAAATTCCAATTAAATTACATACCTCGGTAGTCGTTACCACACTTTGTTTATAAATCGACAACCCTAATCGTGTGACTCGCTGTGGGAACCCTGTAGGTGGGAGCACGAAGATTTCGATCAATTCTGTGTTTTTGTAGATAACACCGATATAGTTCATGTTTTACGTTTCATATCGGATTCTATAAAATTAAGTAGTTAAATATGTTGCACGCGATGGACTCTCAATCACGTGTTTTCGACATTTTTATAGTCAACTGTTGGTACTGTGGTATAAATTATAGTTTAGTCCACATCGAAGAGGCGAAACTATCTAGGGCTCGATAGGCGTAATATCTGATAAAGATTTGCGCAAATTGGCAAGTATGTTTTTGAGCTAATTTAAATGCTTTAGCAATTCATTGAACTTAGTAGACTTTGCGATAAATAATCATGCTCAATAGAAGCCATTTGAAGTAATGAGCTCTCCGCTCTACGAAACTTTACGCGTTTATCTGTCGCGCTCGGTCTGACGTGGTAAAAATGAACTTGCCTGGTTCAGCTATATGAGGTGTTTCATATAACATGATATATGTGATCTCTTGGCATCCGTTAAACCCTATTGCTGCTTGTATTATGAAAATGGGCTAAATAATGATAAAACAGAAGTACTTAAAACATTTGGGCTCGATACAAAAGGCTATGGTTTGAAAACCGTAACGTAACTGTAGTATAGACAAAATGGGCTGGCAATTGGTAAACCAGAAATTACCTCTGTCTGACATCTTTGGCCCTACGTCCAATCTGAAATAACAGCTGTGACATTTTATGAGTTTTAGAGAGATAACAGTTTAGTTCATAGCTTCATTTTATGAATAAGAACTATTTATATACAATTTACACTATTTATTAACTATAATTTTTACATTTACGATTGATATTGAGTCTCATAATCATATATAATACGTCAGTAAAATAATATTTATTCATCATGGCAAACATATAATTTAAGGGTTCCGTGTCTTCTCTTGAAACTGAACCCTAAAAAAGACTAAATTTACTATTTGTAACAATTAAAGGACACGCATATTTAATAACCATGAGAATTTGAAGTAAACCGAGTTAACAGATTCAGCCGACCGTAAACCTCCCTAGTCGCTACTATGTGCTTGAAAAAAGGTAACACTTTTTTTTTGGACTGTTAAAAATAACAGATGTTCTGTCGTTACGGCTTAATTGGATAGAAGGCGTTATAATATAAAGAAGGAATTATAATATAAATTGCATTACAGTAGTATTTGCAAAAATATGAAAAAAGGGAGCGTCAGAACGGAGAAACAGACGGAAAAGAATGGATGTAAAGAGCATACACATGAGTGGACAATATCCAGTACATAAGAGCCGGGACGAATGATTGCAGATCGTAAAACTTGTGTATTAGATCTGACACTCCACTGGAGATTTATTTGCTATGGACATGATTCTGAAGCGAAAGTTGCCAGAGATCTTATAGCAATATCAGTGCAATAAAGCGTTACGCTCACTACCCTGTTGCACACGTTTTTACTCTCCCGTTTTCATACCGCGCGCCTTAAATCACTTCTCAATGTCTAGTCGTAAGCGTTTTCAACCACACACATGAGGCTTCGATATTCTCGCATCTTAAGTTAAACTTTCAGGAATAATTATCACTTTTGACTGGTGATAAAGAATTAAAAAAAAAAGAAACATATTTTGTAATAACAAATAGCCATCAATAAAATCCTTTTAATTAAATCAAGAGAAAAAAATCTGTTATAAAAATTGTTGCAAAAATTAATGCTTCCAAAATCAAACCAGACGTTGCGAGTGTTACGATCGAATGTAAATAGATTCTGCGAAACAACTATTTATATTTCAATAAGAGCTAATTTAGCTGTCTCAAAGTTAGAGATAATTCCGCACTGACCTGAAGAGAAACGCCTAATGTGAAGTCTAGAGAAGGACCTGCATGAAGTGAAAGCTAACTTGTATATTCAGATTCGAATAATTTGACTTCAGTGTCAGCTCCAGCCTACAGACCGTATTAAAATCCGAAACTGTGTAAATCAGCCTAAACAATTAACATGTTTCCCTAATGTAATGTTCCTATATGTTTGTTGTACTGTACAGTTCATTAATATGGCTTACGGATTTAGATACGTATCACCTTCGACAGTACCATATTTGGCCACTGTTCGACATGACTTCCTATTGCTTTTTGTCTCCTAGCAAACTAGAGGTTGGACCAGATATCAAGTAAACATTTAACGCACACAGACACCTGTATAAGTGACTAAGCGCATGCATAGATCGCCCTTTGGCCAGATTCTTTTACTGAGATAACCTGGAACTTTCAAAATCATTACGAGATGTGACGCAGATTTCCCTTATAACTTCGTTACTTCTCAAAAAGTGACAACTTTCATATAGGATGAGAGTCCATACTATATGAAATAAGATAGCATCAACCACAGGCATAATTAATTAAGTAATTGGAAGTATTAATGGCTAAAAACACGATTTTTATACTTTGTAACATTTTATCAATATATCCTTTAGCGTGTGCTGCAAATTCGTTCGGCGGTGACTACAAGCGAGGATAAGATCATTAATGCCAAAAAAAAATTAATTATCATGTAACATGACTCAGGCCAATGCTCTGAAAGCTCAGGGGTCTTGGAATTACAACGAAAATACTAAAACAAAAGCAATTTTATCTTAATCGCACCGAATACTCGAGCGGAGGCAGAGCGATATCCACCTTATCATGTTACCTAGGCTACTGGGCAATCTGATTACGTCTTTCATAACGCAGTAGCTCATAATCGTGCCAGTGCAAAGTAGGTTTTAAGATAGTTGATAATAAAGTCAATAGTTCAATGATGGAGTATTTGGACATATAACAATGGGTGACGCAGCAATAATAGTCGCTTCGATGACTTTATGGAAACATGATATCGTGTTGGCCTCTTACAAAAAGTATAAAGCAAAACCCGACCAAAATTGTTTTAATCGTCTGATGAGATGTACTCAATATAACACTGCAATCATTATATGAGCTGTATGTTGTTATTAGTGGGACCGGCGCCCGCTTGCGTCATCATCATTCTCCGTATCTCTTCTCTATTCTCTAATAAAGAACCAACACACATCGCGCGCTATTCCAAATTCCAATGATCAGGGTTAGGTAAATTTTTCAAGCTCAACTCAAAAAAAAAGAGAAACCACAAAGTTGCCAAGTCAAGGAAATACAAATTAATATTGTGATGATGGTGGACTTGAAAACAAAATCTCAGCGAATTTATTAACACTACAGTATTAATATTTTCTTCTTTTACAAAAGTATAGAAACAAAATCCAATCATAAATATTGTTAGAAAATAAAAAATGTTTTCTGTATTATTTAGTTTCCAAATATTGTAATCTGTACGAAAAAAATTGTAAGGAAAATCCGAATTTCGGTTGTCAAGTAGAGTATACCGAAATAGCTTGTGAGTGATGTGATATGAAGTGACATCTAGTGATTTATTGGAACCAGCGTGTGTATCGAGCAGCTACCGTTGGTTCGCAGGTTACCTACCGCGGCTGTGGACCAGTAAAAACTCGTACTTCTGTCTCGAGGCATTCAGATTCCTTTGAGTCAAATGCGTATGTGTAATCGTACGTGATAATTTGTTTTGTGCGGGATAAAAAAGTTGACGCGATGTAGAAATTTATCTTTGTTTGAAAATATGATACTGGTAATACAATATGGAGTGACTTTGGCGATGGGACTGCTACTATTACCGTTAACCATTACTGGTACTTGTCACATGATGGAAATTCATTAGTTATCTATCGTCACAATTTTACACAATGCCTTGTAATATTATGAAATCACCTGATCCAAAGATTTAGAATCGTCGTAGAGTTTAGGTAAGCAAAATTCCTCAGTAAATTTAATTTATTTGAGTATCTAATAGTTATAAATTGATCTATCCCTTTCACATTCGGTCTCTACGTGGCATTCCCTGGCACATTTTTCCACATTTACATTGTGTATCTGATTTATGAACCTTCCATCTGCGATTATTTCGACATGTTCAAACCAACGCAGCCAAGCTCTTTCTCATTTTTACGCTGACAGTTTTTTCATACCATTCATACCTTCCCTTCACTCCATTATAACGAACGCAGACGGCTAGGGTTATGACATGTATTTTTCACAACGACCTCATCTCGAACGCGATAATTTTACTTTCGTGCCCTTTTCAACATATTTCTATCAACTTATATCATACTTAATAATACAAAGCAAAACTAACATAATACAACATCTTCACTTATCAAAACGCAAAAAGTTACGGAAAGCAAATACATAAGTAACAAAGTACTAAAGTATAATAGACCATGATCAACTTGGCCGGGTATTGACCGTAAGTTGTGTCAAGAGTTTTCGCAACCGCCGTGTTTGTATGCAGAGAGTTATGAATGCGAAGTAAGGAAGACAATTAGTATGTAAGAATCATCGCTTCTGGTACTCGTCACTTGTGTTATTGCTGTTGTTTATACTTTCAGAAAACATTACGTATCTACTATAATTTATAGTTTAGCTTGGGTCTGATGTTATTGATAATTTTTTAATGACACATTGTGACATGGAGTGTTTAAGGTTGTGTAATATGACAGAATTAAGCCCACGAGAATCCCGCGCCAGCTACCTGAGGTTTCTTTGAACCAACATCGCGTGCGTAACGAAATTCGCCAACATTAGCCCGTCTAGCTACACGGCAGTATAGCTACTGGATTATTTGAGGGTTACTTAATTACTACATCCATTAGGTATCTATATTTTTACTAATATGCCCAACAAGAATTTTGATCGTTCCAATTTGCGATTTAAGGTCGATGCGATTTAAGGTCACAAAGAGTCTTTAAATTTCACTGGCATTGCATCGGTCACCGTATAGTCATCACTTTGACGCGGTATCATGTAAGCGAGAGGTCCAATGCAGCGTGTACCACGCTTCTTCATTCATAGAAATACATACCAATAAATTAAAACAAGTCCGTAGTTCTTATCCTCGTGGAGTTTCGAAGGTAATATAATTGTGGTTCTATTAGCCTTAACCTTATGGCATATATACGAATTTTGCGATAGTCAACGCAAAGACTTGCACGTACATAGAAACAAGCAAACTCTTCAGCTGTATATTATAGCTGTATATATAGATATTAATATCGTCTTACCGGTAAGATCATAATTATGACTAGCCTAAGTAAGAGATAAATTAGGAATTCGGGGCCCACAGATTGTGTATGGAACAAACTGTCACCTTAAATCTTACCTAACTGAGTTGAGAAAACTACCGTCGACTAGAAATTGATTGTTAAAATTATTGGAAATTAGAAATATTCGTTTAGAAATTACGAGAATATGTTTCTGTAATGAGGTAAACTTTTCATTCTCGCCGGCACTATGCGACTGCTTTGCAGCAATGTCACAAGTTAGCCGTAAACTTTAATTAATGGATTTAAATAAATATTTTCATTTTTGTTCTAAATTTATTCAGAGCTCCTTTATGTTAATCAAAATGTTTATATTACACTTAAATTGAAATGTTAATTTCCTCCTACTAGATTTAAACAATTACCGATTTAAAGCTCTGCTACAAGGTACTAGTGAACAGCATGTTTTCCATGTAGGTACAGAATATATGTCGTCCTAACCATAATTTGGTCACAGCGCTCATCTCTATAGATATTTGCCAACTGCGCAGGGCGTATTATTATAGGACACTCCCGGTTCCGTCAATCCCCTATCCTGATAGGAGAACATTCTGGTCAGACCATAGAGAAATTAGGCGCAGGTCCGATGGATTAACGTGCTCTCCGAGGCACGGGGATGTAACATCGCCAAATTCCTAACGAACGAAAAATCTCAATAACACTTTGGTCCGAAACGCGACTCGAACCAAGGACCACGAGGCAGAAAGGATATCCAGTTCACAAACTTGTAAAGTGTTGTAGTATATGAGGGAGCCCTTTGGCGACTACCGACTCCCTTAATGGGTGCCTTCGCATATGCACATGACTCGTCCTCCTACCTATCGCCACAATGGGACAGCGACTTTTCAAAATCTACATATCGACGTGAGTTTAATGTCAACATTATCATCATCATTAGCGGCCGCCAGAAAGTGTCCATTGCAGTCATCCTGGTTAAGATCGCGGGCAAACACAAGCAAGTCCAGCGGACGAGAGGACCTAGCTCGTCGTGCTAGCCCAATTTATATGCAATTCAGCATGGAACTACCTCCTACCTTTGACACAAGACTGCTTAAAATTGTTTGTGCTGCCTATACAGTTTTTCGTCCAGTAATATCATTGTATAAACGCGTGTGTTCAATTATTTTTTGTATTATTAAATTATAATTGTATAACTGCATAATACTCATGTTTACATACAAATTATCTTTATTATACAGTTACATATAAATTTTACTCAAATGTCAATCAATTTGGGCTTTCCAACTTAACAGGTGTAAGAAATATTGCAATTTCAGCAAAACAAGTGAATCCAGCTGGTCCGGGAATAGGCAAAGCTTACATCATACTTACAATATCTAGTGATTTATGGTTCATGTAATTTAGTAGATTAATCAAATCAATACCTTAAGCCCAAAGAATCTGAAATGTGTGCATTACACATAGCATATACGTGTTGAACGGGTCAGGCCCATTACTCGTTCCCACCGCTGTTACTCCTGCGCCACTAAGATAGTCAGCGGCAACGAAACAATGACCCTTTAATAAGATTACAAGATGGAGACGCTAAAACGTTCTTGAGACCAGCAACGATTATAATCAGAAGAAAATTGGAACAGTTGAAAGTCATTCCAATTTCCATTTCTAGATGAATAGAAAACAGTACAATATTGCAATGACTTGTACAAGCGAAGAAAAAAGAAGGCAGCCAGATAAAAACCCGCCGCTATGCACCACGGAGATAGTAAATTCTAACAGTTAGAATTTACATTCTCTTAATGTTGTAAATTCTATTTAGCGTTTAGTTTGTTATAGTTATATAGGTGTTATTATGACTGAGTTAAAATTATGTTAAGCTTAAAAGTCCTTGCATCTGCGCACTATCATTAGAACATCGCCTTGCTGTAAATTCACCTGGCCACAGCGACTCCCTTTTTGCCTAAGAGACACCACCCCTCTAGGTTACCACAATTCAGAAAAAGTTCTAATGTGATGCGATGTTACCTATAATCGAAGTGAATGTAAAAAGTCAACACGACGTTATTCACAAGCAGGTGATACATCACAGCCTTAATAGGCTAGGTTGATGCTAAAGCGGCGAGGGAATGGCATTTTTCAGCTAACTTTTGGAAACCGCAAATAAAACCGCACACCTTTTGAACATTCCAAGCCATCCGCAAAAACTTTTACGGAAACCTGTTAACTTGCGCGATTACTATTCACACCATTTAAGCACCCAAAAGTGTTGGGTTAATTAAACCCTGTTAACTCACCAGTTTTGTTAGTATTTTATAGATCCCTAAACCGCTTTATGATACGAGAGGAGAGTGAAAATGTTCTTAATTAACTAGGGAGTTTATAACAGTTGTAAATCGAACGACAAATTAATTTATATTCTGTCGATTCTAACAACTTTGGTGTTTGGAGGTTTAAACTAACATTAGTATAAAATAGGATGCAATTAAATTGGGTGTATAAATGCCGGCCTGGTACAGTTGACAGGTGCAATGAGTTTCTTCAAGGTTAAATTTATATGATGGATGTAAAATCTGTCTTTTGGAATAGGAATTGTAATAAAAAGCAGATACACCCCTATCCGTTTCGTCTACCATGTTGAAACACATAAGAGTCATCGCTTTATGGAATCGAAAGCTTAAAGTATGAAAGGAGCGTTTTCTTTTTTCCAAATTAGTCAAATAAATCGTTTGCCAAGCGCAGTAGCATGTAAAAATATATTATCTTGGTTAGACCATGTCATTATGTAAAAGATTCAATGTTGTATAGTGAACTGAATTATTTTATTTTACGAAATCAAATTATAATGTCAAATCATAACGAAATCCGGCTATACGAAAATGTTACTATTTAAATTATTATTTCACCGACTATTAGAAATAGAATACCCGAATTTAGAAAAGCACTAGATACAGTTTTAGATTTCACATACTTTTTAAAGCTCCGGGATATATAGCACCATTGACTTTCTCACATCAGAACTCTGTTGATAAATAATTTGTCAATCCCAACACCAAACACTCTTTGCTCTGGACCTCAGGACCCGTAAGCGCAGGACCTCACCATCTGTAATTGAACTACTTTATATTATCATCGAGGTACTTAAACGAACGTTTTGTTTAAATATAAAAAGTAAATTATTACTCCACGTGAAATACAAACAACTTCATTAATTCAATCCTTAATTTAGATATTCAGACGAGGATTCAGCTTCAAGTTGGCGCACTCTAATTGAAGTTTGGCATGTCTTTTATGTGTTCAAGCCTTAGTTTAGTCGCTATAATCCTGAGAAAGGGTTGTTCCAAATCTCGTGCACCTGCGTCTGATTGTTATCCACGATTGACTGCTGTAAAACGTTCGGGTTGATCGATGGGCACGGCGGAACCTAAAACATGGGGTCAAATGTTCTCCTACATGATTGTGGGTAAGGTTGAATTTGATCGTTTATTTGTACATGATTAGGTCATATTTTAGGTCTCTTTATAGTTATCATCAACATCATCATTTGATTTTTAATATGATTAATGGCTTTCCTAAAGAATATCCGATACTAACAGACGGTAGAAGTGATCTTAGGTTCTGTTTTTTTCCCTTTGAGGAACGGAACCCTAAAGAGAGTCAAACTATAACAGTTACTGCGCCTGCTATATAAAAGTCTCCTTAAATAAATTACCTAGTCTTGCCATAAAAATTGTAACAAACAAAAAAAACTTTTAAAAATATAAAATGCTTCTTCGCAGTGGTTCCCATTGGCTGAAATGCAGTGCTTTGAGAGTTGAGGCCAGTTGTCAATAGGAGGATACACCCTTTCCATGAGGAAATTCTTCAGCCAAACCCATGGAATATTTTAGGCATCCAAACTGTCATGGCGTTTAGCTGTACTCTCTAAAACTGACCATAAATCATAATCTAGTGGATAATGATTGGTACTAGACGACGGCCCGCCAGTCCAACTCTGATGAAGTCCGATACGTTCGCTTCCAACCAATCAATCCAAGACTGCATGGACCGAAGGACCTTCTCGAGAAGAGTATCTTGATACACTTGTGCAGATGTTATGATATCTTTTTCACAAGAGCATTGCTCAGCCACTACCTACTTCATAAGTAACAAACCATCACTGAAGTCGGTTAATGCCCACGTCGCACTCTGTCGACTAATTGGAAAATTTCCTTAGAGCTTTGAAAATAAGGTGATTTTGTTTGTTAAAATACTAAATTGTAAACATTTTCTCACCCGGAAACAATTTTTCTGTGACCTCCCTTTGCGAACAGCTTCAGCAGTTGTTTCACTTTTACCACTTTATTTATCTTCAATTTATCAGTTAAGAAATTACCAGTTCCTCTCCTAAAGGCTGCAAGTCCCAAGTCACCTCCTAAAATACACGTCATAGTTCCAGGCGCGATCTTCATTCCCCGGTATATTTTGCTTTCGGACAAGACTTCTTCGAATTCTTTCCCTTACTGCTCTGACCACTTTTTACGTACAAACACTACGTGGACGGCCGGATCTTTCTCTGTCACAAACATAGGAAGTCTCATTGTACCTTTTAATAGACCGGTACACAAAAATTTGACTAACATCACTACTAACCAAGTGTATGGAGAGTTTTGATTGAAAAATGCATTTGGCTCCATATCTACTTTGTACTATGCAACTGCAGCGATTCTGTTCTCCTTACCACTCTATTCCATTTTATTATCGCAAGATATTCTACGATTAAAAAAAATATATTTCATCACTAGAATCCTACATTATCTGTGATGACCTATGTGACATTTCCTCAAACGATCTAGTCGTTGTGAAAACTTCGATAATGTAACCAAAGGCGTAGAAAACTGTCAAAGTAAATCCTTATATAGCTGCAGAAATTATTGACACCTGACTATCCTGACAGGCGGTATTCTGTGAATATTGAATTTGTTCTCATGGTGACGTGTAATGACAGGGCCTAAATAAAAATTTATTATTTTTCCATTTTTGTAAATCAATTACTTTTTCCCATATTTTGTGAAATATCGATTTTATGAGATAGTTCAAGCATTGTCGGACTGCTGGTATATATTAATTACAAATTAAGTAATAAAATACTAAACATGTCTATTGCACACAGTCTAGTCTAGTACGCGGCCTGTACTGTAGGCGAAACGAGCCAAGACGACTAAGGAGGTGTGTCACGTCTCCAGTGATTGTTGTTTTATTCTGTCCTTGTTACGTTTCTTCGGTTTTTTTGGCCCTTCCTTGTACGAATCAACGTTAGTCACTTACCAACATGACTCGTTCATTTTTTAAGGAATAACAGAAAATATAAGGAATGTAGGGTTTTATTTATATCACGATTGATATGGTAACGGTGCTAGCTGATTGTGTCAGATGGCGATGAGCAGACCATGAATCAAGTCGTCACCGCGGGAGCCTGCGCCCGTCAAATCGCAGGCTTGAACTTACATATTATTCGGTTCCTCTTTTTATAAAGAGGGTACACAATATTCTTTATGTTAATAAAATTGAAGAGCTCAACATTCTGACTTACTTGTCATGCACAATGTATGGCACTACCTCCTCCTATGCAGCATGGCACTACCTTTTCCTAGATTGTACATGTTTAGGCATTTAAGTAATAAGGTTTTCGTTTTCTCTTTTGTGGCAAACTTTATTTGATTGCTAAAATCTTTGATTGCATTAACAGGCAAATGAGAAATTAGACAACCCCTTTCTGGTACTTGTTACCTACCAAACACTGAAAACGTATTTTATCCTAATGATATAAATGTTAGTGTTTATAGTATTGGGGGTAGACGAGAAATCGGTGCCTTTTAACGAATATCGACGTCCAGGAACATCCGCATTATTGCCATGCCGATGCATTGCCCTTTCCCCCCCTTTTCCTCTCCCCCGATGGGCAACCGGTTACTCACAAATGGAGTAAACGCGACACCAGAGATGTCACTTTACGACGGTATCATGTCAGCGAGAGGTACCTCCCCGGTCGTCGGACTTTACATCGCATAAAAATTGCATTATTATAGTCTTAGATATATTACCCCGTATTTTTTTATAGAATAGGGGGGCAAACGAGAAATCGGAGTCTTTTTGTGACTACCGACGCCCATGAACATCCACATCATTACCATACCCATGCGTTGCTCTCCTCCGTCCCCAATGGGCCAGCTACTCACCAACCGCACAAAACGCGACCCTGAAGATATCACATTACGGCGGTACTATGTGAGCGAGAAGTGCCTCCCGGTCGTGCCGGCCCAATTCCGTTGCATAGGAGGATGTTGTGTCATGCACCATGCATGGCACTACCTCCTCCTATGTATGTCATTCTCATCACAAAAAAAAATACACTGAAATATTACTGAGATATGTTCATTGCATCTATCTCACGTATTTGTGACGAGTAAATCGTGTTCTCTCATATTGATTTTGTACAAATAAAATGCATTTCGAGGAACGCTGGCAGCTCGGGCGCCGCGGCCTGTCATGCGCGGGCGCAGGCGGCAGAACTTCGCCGACACGGGCTGATTATAGATAAATGCATTTATGACATTACGCTCGCAATATTGCACTAATTGATTTTGATCGGCAAACTTGCATGTTTTATGTACATTTTTGTTTATATTCTCTTTGATACTTAAGAGATACATACATCATCATCAGATTTATCCATCTGCCACTGGACATACGCAGCTTTCATTCAAGGGCAAGTCAGCCACTATTGTCTTATGCAACACTATTGAGACTATCCTCGGTGACGAGCTTAATTACGAATATGACGGAATAAAACACATTAACAGATTTCATAAAATATGTTCTTGCTGATAAAAAAACAAAATGAACTAAAGAGACTTTATGGTTTTGTAGTTTTATACTTCAATAAAATTTCATCGTGATTGCTCACAGAACCGATAACGGTTGGAGAAGGAAGTGTGTCGAGTAGCGATATCGGACTCGTAGACGGAGTGTCCAGCAGTGTACGTGGCCCGGGGATGGCGATGAATAAGGGGCAATGGGATGGTTCCGTGTCGAATGTTTGTATAACATTGGCACGTGAAATCACACGGTGCAGCTTGTTCTCAGCAAGATAATTGATTTAAGAAATATCGAGTCACTAAAACCTTAAGTGATTTCTCATAGAATTTGGGTCCAAATCACATACTTTCAGAAGCTTCTGAACTTCACTGATATACCGATGAAGACCTTATAAAATTAATGAAACGTTCGACTTGCCCCAATAGGCAAGTTGAACACTGAATTTTTTTTTCTACTCGAACAACTTTTTCTTCTACGACACAGCTGAAGGAATAGGACATTTAAAAATTGTTTTTAGTGTTCACAAATTTATTTGTAACTAGCTGTGCCCCGTGTTTTCAACTTCCATACAATAGTTGAGGGATAATGTTACTTCAGGTTTTAATATATGTTATATGTAATCTATCCATTATGTCAAATTTCAACATAATCCGTTGAGTGGTTTTTGCGTAGAAGAATAACAAACATAAATACCAACAAAATGTAGCATTCATAATGGATGTTAGTGGGATTGGCTGAATGAATGTTCGCAAGGCTATCGTATATAAGAAGTACGGTCAATATTCGAGAATAGTTATTTCATTTCTTATTATAGGGGAATAAACGAGAAGACCCCTACATGATATGCAAATGCGTTGTCGTCCTTTCCGCCCCCCCCTAATGGGCCACCGGGTACTCACAAATCACACAAAACGCGTCTACGAAGCTGTCACTTTGCACCAGTATCATCTGAGCGGGATGTATCTCCCCGGTCGCCCAATTCAATACAGCACGGCAGACCCTCTCACATAGTTAACTGTAAAATAATAGAAACGTCTAAAATAAGTTGAGTAAAAGGAAAGCTTTTTTTCTTAATAGACATATTGGGCAATTATAACGCCGGCAGGGATAAGATCTAGATAAGATATTATTAATCGCCACTAATTATTGCCGGTGTTAGATCAACATTTATCTGGACACCATTTGCTCCGATAGTCCACAAAAACTTTAACAAAAACCGTGAAGAGAGAAACATTGTGAATGGTTGATGTTTAAAAATAGACAAACATGTTTTTTTTTAATATAGGGTATATTTACATTTAGTAATGGGTAAACGAGCTGTTGGAGCCTTAGGGTGAATTGTCGCCTGTGAAAGTTTGAAAAAATGTCATATAGATGTGTGCAGTCTTTTCCTTACCAAAGGGTCACCGGAAATTCACAAACCGCCTGCAAGAAACTTGCATTTTCCTCAATAAATTATTATCAAGCTGCATTCCTCTATCTAAGAAATAAACTTTAAGTTTTCAAGCCATTTTTAACAAGATTTAGTATGAGACATAATGAAATACATTATAATTATTCTACTACCTCCTTACAATCATATTTACCTGGAGATGATAAGTAGCCGGTCGGAAATGTAAATTTAAACTGAAGAATGGTGTAAAAAGTATATAAATTTTATTTATGTATGCAAGTGCTACGTACGTAGTGTACACGTTGTAGTTTAAATATAAATAAGTATTTTATGTGTCCACTCGTACTGTTAATTTTCTTTGTTGTCGATATCAGTAAGCAAGTTGTTGTTAATTTGGAATGTGTGTGTTTCTTTGGTGAATTGTATATCGTGTCCCGTTTAAAACGCCATCGGTGACCGCTTCACCTGTTCACTGTTTGGCTGGCGGCAGTACCACTGGAAAGGGTTCAAATATCACAGCTTTTTGATGATAATAGCCGGAGCTGTTATAAATCTTTGTTAATAACTGCACTTGTAAAACATACTGTTTAAATGTTCGGTTAAATGTCCGGTTAAATGATGATTTACCGATATTCCTTTTCCATAATTTGTTAATCGTTTTTGTGACCTTGTATTAGTTAATAACAGAGCAGAGGCGCTGGATTGTGAAGACGTCGTCATCGGCCACATCAGACTTACGGTTAGAATGCCCTGGACACATTTTTTATACGAGGAAGTAGAATGCTGAATTACAGCCGAATTTTGCTAGCATGACCGGGGAGGTACTTCTCGCTCATATGGTACCGCTGTGAAGTGATATATGCGCTGTCGTATTTCTAACAGTTTGTGATAAGCCGGTGGCCCATTTGAGGAAAGGAGGTAACACATCTGCGTGACAATATTGGGGATGTTTGTGGGCGTTGCTTGTAGCACGTAGTGCCGCTCGTAAGGCGTTATGTCATGCGATGTCGCGCAGAACCGATTCCGCTGCGACGCATGTCCTGCGTGTCTGCGAGGGTAACTCACGCTCATATGATACCGCCGTAAAGTGATATATGTGCTGTCGTATTTCATGTAATTTGTGCGTCAGCGGTGACCCATTGGAGGGGAGGAGGAACGGTAACACATCAGCACAACGATACTGTAGATGTGTGTGGGCATGGTAGTCGTCAAAAGGATCCCATTCCTAGTTTGTTTTCCTATAAAAATAACTATAAGGAGGGAGTGGCAAATCTATCGGATGATCCTTTATTTTCTCTCCAAGGACGAAGGAGGGAAGTAAAATAAAATAGAGCTTACTTAACTCCAAAAGGCCGGCAACACTTCGGCGAGAACTTCCTCACATATATGCGGCCTGTGTCCACGCCGCTCTCTAATCGGAGTCCTCTATGGGCCGGGCACTTTGCCGCCAACAGTTACTTACGCCACGATGCGCGGCATCCAGCACGGCTTCCCATACTCCGCTTCATCCAATGGCGGTTAATTAGGCATCTCGCAATATATTGAGCTTTAATTTATAGTTTGATATATTGTAGAAATTAGAGCACAACCGGTTTCGGCATTACTTGGCAATCACGTAGAGGTAATATAGGTAGCGTAGGGAAGCCAGCTAAAAAAACCGTTAAAGTCGAAAGAGAAAGTAAATGTGGCTTACTATCAACCTCTTATTGTAGGGTTCCGTAGCGAAAAGATAAAAATTTCCGTCCGTTTGCCTGTCCTTCTCTCTGTCCGAATGTCACATGGAGACGTGTTACTCGGAGCACAGTCTCCGAACTGTATGGGTATGCTTCCCGTACATTGTGTGGCTCAAAGTGTTATTGGGATTGCGAATGATTAAGAAATTTAAATAATTATTTACCTCTAACTCTGTTGTACATTGAATCTTGGAGTTTATACTATTTTGAGGCTTTTGACTGATATTTACTTATATTCGAGGAATACGATTACTTTATCTTTCGGTAGAGTTGTAAAAGTATCATCAACATATCACTTGTAGAACCTTTGTGTTATTGGAGAGGTTTGCAGGGCAACGTTCTCAGAGTCTTCCATGAAAATGTCTGCGATAACGAGGGACACTGGTGAAAACATCGCCACGCCGTCTACTTGCTTGTAGAATTGATTATTCCACAGCATGTCACTAAAAGTGAGACAATGTTGCAATAAATCTACCAATGATAAGTCATTATATATTCATTACTTGAAGCAATTGATATACATATTCTATTGGTTAGCAAGTATGTAGAGATTATATGTCAAGGCATACCATAGTTTCACTGTCACTGAGGTGTAGTCGTTTCATCTCATCAAAAAAAGTGATATGAATCCCTTCTGTATGCTGTTGCGTCCACGTAGTGGTGATAACATTTTGCTATATATTGAGTCAATTTGTATATTGGAGAGTCAATTTATCTGACTACTGGACGAGATGGAGCATTTGGTTTGTGTATTTTCGGTAATAGTTATAGCTTAGGTGATTTCGCGCGCAATTTCGGAATTAGATTAGTAGCTTCCAGATCAAAAGTATCAGAATATTCCATGATAAGGACATTTGTACTTTTTAAATAATTGTTGGATCAATTTTTACAATTTTGTACGTGAACTCATCTGATAAAAGATTTTGTATTTTCATATTCTAATTTATCGTATACATGAAATGTCGGAATCGTAAATACCTATAAAATGGCAATAAAATCCGTTGAAGTGGTTTTATTATTATGTGTAACATTCGCGCAAACCTAAGAAATTATTATGGTTTTTGTTTGTTTGTTTGTTTGCATTGAGTATGTACCGAGACTACTGGACTGATTTGAAAAATTCTTTTACCATTAGGATCCTACATTAGCAATGATTATCATAGGCTGTATAACATTTTCCGAAACATTTCAAGCATTACGAACACTTTGATTACATAACCAAAGTGTGAAAAAAATATCAAAGAAAATCCTTATTTAGATGCAGAAATTATTGAGAACAGTTGTCCCGACAGACATTGTTCTGTCATAAATATATATTGCTGTCATTGTTACGTGTATTGAGACGAAATATTATTTTTTTTATAAATGATTTTTTACCATTTCGTGAAATATCCATGCGAAGCCGGGACTGGAAGATATGGAAATACGTTCCGCCTATGTAAATATTAAAATAGTAGGTACATAATATATACCTCTGAAATAATAATCTCGCATATTTCCTCAGATCATATTAATAAGATATGATACTTATTATAGAACTTTTAAGAAGAGATATGCCTCTGACTCCTGCATAGGAGGAGGTAGTGCCATGAATGGATGAATGCTCTATGCAATGGAATTGGGCCGTCACGACCGGGTAAATACATCTCGCTGACTCGATATCGGCGCAAAGTGACAGCGTCGCTGTCGCGTTTCGTGCTATTTGTAAGAGGCCGGTAGCACACTGGGGGGATAATAGGAGGGAAGCGCATCTGCGTAACAATCATGCGAATGTCCATGCGCGTCGGTAGTCATGAAAAGGTTCCGAATGCTCGTTTGCGCTCTTATGCTATAAGAGAAAGCTCTGTATGTGTTCGATTATCTCAAAATCTAGATAAATAATTCATATGCGGTTATTGCCTATATAGAATATTAATATTATTTCCGAGAAATGTTTTCGGGTATACGCTGGGGTGGATATGGATACTATTAAAAAAGGGCAGGAAGGTACCTGCACCTATAAAGCAGGAACGACACTTAATTCTAGCAGATACTAAATTTTTTCGTAAAATAAACATGTCACATTTGGTGTCAATTGTTCATTGACGATCACATGTGATGGACTAGGCACATTCACACCTACTTCAATATTTAAAACACTTGTGAGTTTCATGTCTCCCCGCAAACATCACATTAAGTCAACAAATGGTCTCGTATAAATCAGAATTATTGAAGTTCTCAAGTGAGCTGGTTCCACGGACCACGCGACCGTGAAACGGATGTAGGCTGTGCACGGAGTCGGCGATAAATCCCCAGTTCGCTGTCGGGCCAGGTTTCGGGACCCATCAATCATTATCCTGCTCCGTCTCCGGAGGTTTTGTGCCACAGATTAACTCATAAGATGTCAGAGATAGAGGTTAAAAAGTTATTGTATTATTCTATTACTTTACCAAAAGTGATAAGTGAAATTTTTGTTTCGATTTTTAACGTTTTTTTATGTATATTTTTATATTCCCTTTTTCTAAGACATCCTGATGACCATAAAATACTGATGATTCTGATAAACATTACTTGATCCTTTATAATAATCGTTAGTATCAGTAGGTATATATTTTACACGATATTAATTACAGTCTGTACTCAACTTCTCCGATATAAGCAAGTCGTACGAAGTTGAAGGATACTTTCTTCTGTGTAGAAATTCGACCAGATGCCACTCGATGGTAGAGCTCTTGCTGTGATGGCATTGATATACTTATACCGACTAAAACCACACGTCTCTAGAAGAGCGTACGGGAACAAGACCTAGAATCTAAATAGGATTTGTACTTGTCGATACATGCTCGTAAAAGATTCATAGGGTTACTGATATTTATTAATTCGCCAATGGATAGAACTATTATAAAGGAAGGTTGAATATATAATTTGTTAGTGATCAGAAAGTTATTATTTCTGGGCAAAGCCGGTACGGATAGCTTGTTTGTTTACATATTCATGTCATCATAGAGGTTCAAGTAGGTACCAGTAACACAGAGTACTACGTTTAAATTATTATATTCATGAAAATTCAAACTTCTTTTTATTAGCGGTTCTTCGCTCTCCCTGTTGAGTAGTTACTCTGTATTTTATTCTAATGATTTCTTATTAAAAGCTAAACTGTTTTAAAACCGGAGGACGTCAGTCGCAATCCGTGATACATGATAACTAGAGGCGAATCACATTAAATCAGCCAGCTCACTTAATATCACTTAACCTACAAAATTGATGCTTTTAATACATAAATATTTTTAATATTAGTGAAAGCACTTCCTCCACTTAAGTGAAGTCGCAAAATATAAAACCTAGTACTTATTACTTTTATGATACCGCGTCACAGATGTGGATACACATTTGTTCTAATTGTTTGATAATTATTATAATAATCGTAATTTAAAAAGTTATGATAAATAATTTTAAAAGTTTTGCATATTTTTGGATATTTCAATTATTAAAAATCAGATTTGTTCACGCTAATACTAGACTAAAAAAGAATTATTAATAAAAAGAACAAAATAATTTACTTCAAGAAGGTGTACATAAGTAGGTACACTTTTTTGATGACACAAGTACTGCTCTCTATCTCTCTCTCGCCCCTTTATTTCCGAACTAAATCAACGTTAGTTAAACTATTGAGATCAGAGTCCTAGTCTAAGTCAAATTATTAAAAGAGTTCCAAATACAATTTTTAGTGGGCCTACTAAAATATTTTTATGATTTAATTGGATCCACCTCGCCATTATAAAGAATTCTTTGAAGTCTGACAAAAAAGTCTCATTTTTGAGTCAGAGTTTCGTGATACTTTTGTACCAACAAATCCAACGCCTTTGGACTCGGTAAAACATGCTATTAGGATGTTTTCTCATCAAAAGCTGCTAATGTTGATATAAGTGATGTATGTATCTGCGTGAGATATTCACAAGACACTAAACACTCGATAAGATTAGGTTAACGGCGCAAGCTCTGATAGTTTGGTGCAATAGACGATAATGATAGAATTAATAACGATGTAAAGTAGATAGGTTCCTCGTGAATCGAGTCCGCTATCGAGAGTCGCCTTATTATCCTGTCGATACTTCCTTCGTGCGCACGAACATCGTTGAGTTACACCACTATTTACTGTCAAACTTAATTCCTTACTCGTGTCGTACAGACTTACGTCTGCCGACCCGTTTTCGTCTATTCCGATTACGGTTCTTGAAGATATGTGAAAAATTTGAACCGCTTGATTATGTTGTACCTACAAATATGTCTGTGTACACCATCATTTAGTTTCGCTGATGAGAAAATAATTCAGATGTGACGATGCAGGGCCATGTGATGTTATTTTTTTATAGATATGGGGGGGCAAACGAGGAATCGGAGCTTTCTTACGACTACTGACGCGAATGTCATCCACATAATTACTATGCCTATGCGTTGCCCTCCTTTCTCCCCACCCAATGGGCCACCGGCTACTCACAAATCGCACGAAACGCGATACTGAAGATGTTACTTTACGGCGGTATCATGTGAGCGAGAGCACAATTCCGTTGCATAGGAGGATGTAGCGTCATGCACTATACACGGCACTACCTCCTCCTATCCAGCATGGCACTACCTCTTCCTAAGATTCTAATTCCTTCCTATTAATTTAATTACTATCAAAACTACTGGCACACTACTAGTCCAGTACTAGTGGGCTCACTAGTCCACTTTCCTCTGGGAATGAAATTATAGTTAAATAAGCTAAGCTAAATTAGCTAATCTGTAGGAGAGACGAGGTTTGGTCCCTTCTTCTATCTTAAATTTAGTCTATAATAGCTATCCGGTAAACTTGCCCTGGGCTTCTCTTCGCTTCCACAGCTTCACTTCAACTGTATCAAAAACTCGGTTTAATGCCCATTGAATTTGAACTTTCGAAATGCTGAAGAAGCACGGCTACTTGTAATCGGACCAGTAGTTTGAGAGTTTGGATCTACTGGTCTGCTTTCTAACATATCGACTAAACACATTGTTCGGCTTTATAACAGAATATAGACAGAAAGTACTTAAACTACACACCTATATTGCTAATTGCTCCATAAAACTTCAAATAATTGAAATATTTCCTAAGTGAGATCATCGTGTTATAATCTTCGTATATTTTATCTTTGGCAACGATTTATTTACAAGAGCAGCTGTAAATTGAGATCATAATACATCGCTCAGTGAGCATCGTGAACAAAGACGTGGGGCTCGTTCACGCGTGAAATGCACGTTCCGATGATGACTGATTATTTACTGAGGCCATAATTTAGGCTTAGCGTCAGCGGTCTGTGCTGGCCGCTAGTTAGAGTCACTTGTTGAGTGCGCTCGCACTTCATATGAGCTTACTCAACATTAAGTATGGAAGAGGACTTCGTGTTGCCACGTGTAATTATAAAATAAAAGAGTAAAGAATCATAAGCGATAAACGTTGGCGTCCTCCTGCACTCGCTGTTTTTATATTACACGGGATCAAATAATCAGTTGGAGCCTGTTGGTGACTACCGACGCCCAAAGACATCTACTTATTATTTAATAATAAGTGTTATTTTACCCTAACTGATACCATATAATAACATCCCATACGTTAATAGATGCTCAAAAAGTAAGTACTAAATTGCCTAGACAATTCTTTCAAAATTAATATTTATGGTTATACAATGTTAGCAGCTAGTGCCCTCACTGAGCTGCGCTCAGATTGCGATGAGACGAATGCACAAATTTAGACTAAGTGGATAATGGGTACAGCAAATCTTTTTAACGTAAAAACGAGATAGGTTGATTTTAGCAGAGTGATACGTTACTCAGGAAAGGTGGCTCTTTATGGTCCGAGATGAACGTTTTTTTTTTCGGAGGGACAAAATACTTACGTCAATGCTATTGCATTGACGCAACAATTGAACGACTTAAAGGTTAATAGTGAAAAGCCGATATGCGTGAACTGATTCCATTTAAAATCCTGTGACATGGTTAGGTCAGTAGTTAGAGAGTTACATGACATTCATGCTAATATAACATAACCGTAATACTAAAGTGGAGGAGGGAAGGAGGGCAACGTATCTACATAACAATAATTCGGATATCCGTGGACGTCGTTAGTCGTAGAGAGGCTCCGATTACTAATTAGCTCTCAATACTAGAAAACAAACTCTCTCCACACTTTCCATCTGGATCGACAGTGAGTTATCCCTGAACATTTGTTCACATTAGCATTATTTCTTTATCAGTGTATCGGCGATTGTTTCGCCGCTATTGATGGAACGATGATGTAAGCGGTGATGAATCAGACGCGAGTATTGTAAATACGATTGCCTTATTATTTGTGTGTTCGTGTGTACATTGTGTGGTCAGTAATACATACTGGAGGTTAAATCGGACAGTTTAATATTAACGATGATGAATCGGTGTGATTATGACTAATAAGGGTGTAACCAGGTAATTGTGGGTCTTTTGAATTTGCCCGTACGTTTATCATGAATTTTTATTTTTATATCAAAACTGAAATTGATGGCAATGCTGATGGAGAGTAAATAAATAAATGTTTGGTGGGTCGGATTACATCGGGTAAGTGCGGTCGTGCTAAAGTAACGCTTTGCAACCTTGTGTTGTAACGTTGTGTTTAGTTTGACAACTAAATTGTAATAGAGAATCGAGAATTCGATAATCTTCTACATTTTTCATTTTTACTACTGTACCGAATTTGTATTTGAGCTATCAAGTAAGACGACATGAAACGACCGTCATATACGTAGGAATATTTTAAAACTTTTTTTTTTATCGTTGACGACCAGGTTGATTCCGTACAGCATGATCCTTTGGCATTACGAAGAGATGTTGGGTCGTTCTGCATCTTCTACCGCATCTACAACGGGGAGTTCCGAGGAGTTGTTCGGTTAATCCAGCAGCGGAATTCCACTCTCGGACATCACGGCAGAACTCTAAGATCCACCATAACCACCTTGATGTCCCAAAGTCTACAACTGTGCGTTTCAAGTGCTATTTGCTACCGCGCACAAATTCGATGTGGAACCAGCTCCCACTATCGGTATCTCCAAACCGATACGATATGGGGTTCTTCAAGAAAAGTACTTACTCCCATTTTAAAGGACGGCAACGCGCCTGCATAACCTCGGGTCATGCGGATGTGTATGGGTGGCGGTAGTTACCTATCACCTGCTTATTTGCCCCTTATCCTATAAAAAAGACCGGTACTGCTTGCTATGAAATGTCATGTGGATGGACGGAGAAAATGAGGGCAACGCATCCGCATGATAGCCCTAATTAGGTTCATATTGCTCGTTTGCCTCCATATAATATAAAAAGAAACCTTGTTAATAAAATATTGTAAAAATAAGTGATATATAGTCATCGTCATCTAGCAAGAGGTAGTGCCATGCTGCATTGCAGCGGAATTGGGCCGGTCCGAACGGAGAGGTACCTCTCGCTCACATAATTCCGCCGTGAAGTGACATCTTCAATGTCGCGTGTCGTGTGGCATGTGAGTACCCGGTGGCCCATTGTTGGGGTGGGTGGGGATTAAGGGCAATGCATCGCAACACATTATTTATGTGGATGTTCATGGCCGTTGGTAGTCGTGAAAAGGCTCCGATTGCTCGTTTACACCTCTATTCCATAAAAAAAACCTTCATTATCAACTATTTCAAATAACGGATCCACTGTTACAGTATGCGTTGAAAAGATAAATTACAATAAATTTAATGGCGACAGGTTCAAAAAGGATTAGTAAGATGACACCATTCAATGTACCACCGCGGGAGTCCTTTGTGGGGTCCTATTAACTGCTTCAGGAGTCCATAGTTTTTTTTTGTGTCCAGTCACAGGGGCGACAGGCTTTGTAGCTTGTAATGTGGGTCTTTGTGACCTTCCAACTCGATCCTTTTCAATGCTCAAGGTATTGTGTGTATATTTTGACACATTGCCGTTTATTGTTTAAACAGTTGAAGGTTGTAAATTATATTTCATATCCGAATGATGTGGGGCCTTTCATGTTTATGATTTATGTGGTTTATGTCATCCGTTTAATTTGTTGCGCGTAAAAAAAATGTTTTATCATCGGTTATTTGGGTCAGCATTGTTACTCTGAGAGGATATGTCTTAGCGTTCATTAAAATGTGCTTTTGTAGGTATTTGAATATAATTGTTAGTCGAGATTGGATTCTGGTTAAAAGAATTTTATCGGAATTAAGCAAGAGTTTTTTTTTATACATTTGTTTGAAATATTGATTTCGTTTATTTACGCGAATTCATTATTATCCTATAGGATTTTTTTGTATTTCTCAATCCTTTCAGGGCCCCAAACCGTCCTTATGGAATTTGATATACCGATTTTCCGATAATCTATTAAAAATTGTCGTAATACATTGTTTGCAGTTCGTATTTTTCAAACACGTCTACTTACACAATCATTGTCATCAGAAAATAGTTGTGCAAGTAAACGTGTCCGATTATTTCTCCGGCGTCGATTATTCTAGCCACTAGCTCCACAGGACAAAGGCACATGTATAAAGACAATTGCCACTTAACACCTAATCAACGGTGTGCTTCTCTATTCATAACGTTGAATGGTGTGTAAGAGCAATGTGTGGACAGGTGACAAAAAGTCGCGGTGCGTTTTAAGTTACCGAGTGCGACGGACAACTGTAATAACTAATTCAGAGCCGCCACACAATCGCCGTACAGTAGCTGACTTCCGTGCCACGCATCTACACCTTATAAGCTAACAGAAATGAAGGTAGTAAATTAATAATGTTTATGTGTTGTTCTCTTTATTCCACAGGTAGAAAGCATCCGTTACACGAGGAGCATGACTTATGCTGATCATTGTCGAAACTAAAATCTCGAGGCCTTAAGATTTTGAAAACGAGTGTCCAAAATGGGATCAGGTTTCCGTTTCTGCAGATAAGGTATAAACATATATCGTCGGACGGACGTCTCGAGTTATTTGATTTGAAAAATTATCTACAGTACCTGTGACTTGGCAAAAATTATCTACAGTACCTGTGACTTGGCAAAAATTATCTACGGTACCTGTGACTTGGCAAAAATTATCTACAGTACCTGTGACTTGGCAAAAATTATCTACAGTACCTGTGACTTGGCAAAAATTATCTACAGTACCTGTGACTTGGCAAAAATTATCTACAGCACCTGTGACTCGGCAAACATGGGAACAAATGCTTCCATTTTGTCGTTATATCTAGATTGATAATTTTTTTCTGGTAAACTATTAGACTGGGGGTTACTATTTATATTGTTCTATTATAAATGTATTTCTAACAAGCTTAGCCTATAATTAACATCTACCGCTGCTATTTTTCTAACCTATATACCACCATTTATTTTCGTGTGGACCCATAATTAAATGCCATAAGTGACTTTGGATCCGCGAGCAACATGATTCGAATTTAAAAAATATAGGAGTAATAACATATCCCTATAGGTTTGTGTCTCTGTATATAGAATATCGCTCCAGTGACTTATGGTAGAAATCTTCTACTCTAACCTTTGGAAATACACACTCTATGGTTACTTTTTCTTAATGTTTGAATGACGAGGTGCACATAAGCTACGGTAAACAATTAGCATAAATTTACTTAACGCATTTTGAAATACACCGACACAAGACTTGCATTAGTTGCCTACTATAGTATGATAACTCATATGTTTTTGGCTAAATAAGTACCATGTTTTAACACGTAGTTTCTTTTTATAATATAGGGGGCAAAAAGACAATCGGAGCCCTTGACGAGTACCGACATCCGAATTATTATTGTCATGCAGATGCTTCTTTGCTCTCCTGTTCTCCTCCCATTCCAATGGGACACCGGCTACTCTCAAACCGCACATAACGCGACGCTACAGTTGTCAATCTACGGTGGTGTTACCTGAGCGAGAGGTACCACAATGCCGACACAATTCAACTGCAATGCAACGTGGAACGAATCTCTTAATTTAGGTAAAGTTTTAATATATAATAATAATAATGTCAGCCTAGCCGAATTTCGGCTACAGCGGCCATCTCTATTGAGAGAGTATTCCGTTTCGAGCCATCTGCGTGGGACATATTATAGTGTACAAGTATTTGCGCAGACACAAGTACAGTCCCTATTCGGACGGGACGGCAGTCCGACACAACCGGAGAGAAATGAGGCGCAGGACCGACGGCTTAACGTGCTCTCCGAGGCACCGGGATGTAACAGCGCCAACTTCCTAACTCCCGACAGTTATTTGAATTTAAAAAATCCTAATAGCACTTTTTGTATCGTCCGACCCGGGATTCGAACCGGATAACCTCACGTCTGTGGCTGAACATGCATACTACTAGACCACGAGGCAGTAATTTTTTTTATAGAATCGGAGCAAACGAGAAACCGGAGCCTTTTTGCGACTACCGACGCCCATGAACATACACATAATTACAATGCCGCCCCCCCCCCAATAGGCCACCGGCTATCTACAAACCCCAACGAAACGCGATACCGAAGATGACACTTTACGGAGGTATTATGTGAGCGAGAGGTACCTCTCCGATTGCGCCGGCCCAATTCCGTTGCATAGGAGGATGTAGTGTATGGTATTACCTCTTCCTATAATTAATATATAACTCGATTTTGTGCAATTAAATTTTATTTAACATTAAATTAAATACATAACGCTTATTCAAATTATATTCACCTACGTTTAAACGATTGGATATAATTACGAATAAGCAAAGTACATTAAGTGAATAATTTGTTATCATCAGAGATATCATTAATGAGACGTGATAATTGGTTGGCTGTTGCGATTCGCGCACAATTATACATTACAAACCCCTAATGCTTAGTCATTGGTGAGCATTCCCCTACTACGCAATTAGTCGCTTATGGCCCCTCTCATTGGTCCCGGCGTTATTTACAATTCAATACACTTGAACTTATATATTCAAGTAAATGTACTTTTGAATAAACATTTTGTTTACTTTATGAATAAAAATCGGTTTTACCCTGTGCCTACCTTTGTTATGTTTTTCTATCGTTACTAGCTTTAGTGTAGTTTTTTTATAAGTTAAATATATTTGGTGCAAATATATAAATACATAGTATCGAGTACCTGTTTAGAAGTTAAGAAAAAATGGTACTGGTACTGCACTTGAAGCGAATACACTTAACAGTCAGTTAATACATTTAACACGTTAAGTATTCATGAAAAAATGTAGTACGATATATTTAAGTATTAGTTTTTTTCATGAATACTTAATTACATTCAGTATTCATTAAAAAATAAATCTCCGTGAGCTCCAGTTTTTATTTTAAATTTTGCAAAACTATTAACATTTTTATAGTAATATAAAAATAATTGAAATTAAAGCACTTTTTTTAACATTCACTAGTGGTCAGGTATTAATCAAATTTCTGTATCATCTCCGGTTGTGCGGACGTCCTAATCCGCCTAGATGTCCGGCATAACCGGAGAAGATACAGAAATTTGGATGTTGCCATGGACCATGCTCCTCGTCTCTCTCCCACGAAACAAAACCCTTTGACACAAAAGCTATTGGGCATGTTTGGATGAAATTTGCACAAATATAGTTTACTATTGGGTATAGGAGATATGTTACTTTTTATCTTAAAAAATGCTGTGTGAATTATGGGCACTCGCTGGAAATTATACTTTGCTACTAGAAGTTATTCTCATCATTTTTCAATACCGCGCCAAAAGTATATCTTCAAAAATGAATTATTATTTTGAACCACAAAGGAAAAAGTAAGTTGTATAATATACGTACTTGAAAACTGTAGGTATCTGTTATGTAAATAATGTTAAGTAGATTAAGTGCAGATAAGCACGATCGTCATGGCGGCTCGTTCCGAAGGATATTCGGTTCATGTGCTTTTAATTGCCGAGGCAACTTACGTTCCGTCTTACATTCCGTCAAGAAATTATTATACTTGATGACTCTTTGTATGAATATATTATTAGTGGTCACGGCAGATGGTCAGGCACGTAAGGGTTTCATTAATATAATATTATGTAGTTAATTAGAATTGTTTTCTTTCTTTCAATTTCGTTTTCTACCATTTTAAGTACATTTAATATAATATATAAACCAAAACAATTCATCACAATTTATATATTAAGTATAAATTGTGATGAGTTGTTTTGGTTTATGTAGATGTTAACTTGTTAAGATACTACAGATTTGCGCCGGCTTCGCCCGTGAATAGCTACCAGATTATTACCATATCAAATAATACACTAAAACCTTCCTCGGGAATTTCTCTATCTACTTACACTAGTAGTCTAAACCCGCATGAAAAGCCGTTTTGTAGATTTTAGGAAACTCAATCATACATATCCGGACGACGTCCACGGCTGAACATAGCCTCCCCTCCCCGTAGGTCGCGGTCCAGAGCCTCTTGTATCCAACGTAGATCGTAGATCATCACGAACACTTTAACTGTTTTTATCTTCTGTTTTAAAATAAATTTCCATAAATTAAAACATTAGCTGCATATGGCGTATAGTTTAAAGTAACGATGTTGAAGCACCGTTTGATAAGTATTTTTTTCACAGAGGTGATAAACGAGAAGTTAGCAACCGGCAATAATTATAGACATAAGTATACCCACGTAGAAGAAGATGTAGAATTTTCTGTTTTCGTGTGATTCCGTTTCGAATCAGTCCCAGCCTCGATCTAACTACATTAGAAGAACCGATGAAACAAACTCAGCGAGTTATTAGAACTTATAATATTCAAAAATCGCGTAAGAAGCATTTTCTTTTTTTTTTCGCAGGTAAAATTCATTTATGGACGACGGCGACTTGATGGGATGCCCCCGATCAGTCAGCGACAGGACAACCCAGCGACTGGCCGGTGCTCAGTCATCGAGAAAAGGGGGTACTCCGGCACTTACAGTGATCTTAACAACTCGCAAGCCTTCCAATTCAGGTGCCCAGCCTGATCCACTGGCTGCGGAAATATGGGTGCTAGTTGAAAATAACGTCTCTTACGGGCTACTCGTAGTCTACGTAGTTGGCTAGCTGTTTGAGGGACATTAAGTATGACCTCACAGAAAGTGGTCACTACTGTTCAGACGCTATAACTGCCTAGTATTGATTGGTGAGAAGTACTATATTCCAATCGTATGATAAAGGTTCATAGTATACCGTATTACCATGGTTACGCATATATCTACACGTAATTGTAATTGTTAGCACAGTATCGTTAAAAACTGTTAGCAAAATATGAATGTGTGTACCAGCACAAAAATAAAGGACCCCTTCATGTTACACCTGTCCATCATCAGATTCTTTTAGCGTTGAAGATCGGCTGATCTTATACCTCGGGTCTTTATATTTTAAAATTCTAAACGTTCACCATCAAAATATCGCAAGGTGTGCGTTTGAATATGATTAGCAGCTTGTCAAAAGTAAGTTAGGGGCCCAGTGTATTTAAATATAATCAAAGGGTTTAACAGATATTTTCATAAATAATTAATAGGCTCTTTTTGTTTCCTGCGTCTGGACATTTAGGCGAGTAAAATGTATCGTAAAGAATTATATTGTATAAATTAATGGAAGTCAATTAAATTTTGCGTTTTTGTTATTGTCTTTAAAATTTATGGCGCGATTAGATATTGTTTATAGAATAATTCAATTTTTTGCATTGATTGCATTAATTGAAAAAAAAAAAATTGAAAAATATCAACTCACGTCCAACATACAAATAGATACCACTTCTCTAACATTGTTAAAATCTAGGAAAGTATGTTTAATTATTTAAAATATGTGGTATATATTTTTATGTGGTATATATTTTTTATGTGCTTGATTATACTTTTTATTATATGTACTTTATTTGTTGTATTAATTATTTAACAATTTAATGTTACATTTATTACACGAAACATAATATAATCATCATCATCGTCCCCTTTATCAGCCCTTATCGGTTACCTGTTGGAGGTAGGCCTCTTTCAATTAAAGCCAAGACGACCGTCCGGGATGGATGCACGAAAATCGTTTTCCCACCTGGCGAATGGTCGACTAACACTTATATAATGTTTTATAAAATATACAACTCAATTAGGGTCTAACATTTCTTACCTGTATATAATTATATAGTTACGGGAGTTTTAAATTTTAAGATGAATTAATTGAATATTCTTATATTATTATTGAAATATAAAAATATTCTTATATATATAATAAAAAATTCTTATAAATTCTTCCTAGTTCGAGGAAAAACGAGTGTTGGACGCCTTCCAAGTTGGAGAAAAGATACCTTTACTGAGTACTAGCTGACAATTACTTAGGTTCTTTGAAAGATGCCATGCGGAAAGGAAACGATTATGTTAAGTATTGTAAAATTTGTTAACAGTTTTATAAATATTTATTACGTATGTCGTGTTTTGTAAATTTAATTACAATATCTTCGATCTGTCTTATTATAAACGGTGTATTCCTCTACATTATAAACACATTTAGGCCATTAAGTACGACAAAAGGGGGATAGCACATCTGTGTTACTTGTAGATTGCCGATACGAGACCCCCTCATTGGCAACAAATGATACAAGGGGGTGTTAAATCGTCTCTTCATCAAATTAACATATACACCGTTTTGCATAATTACTTGCCTTGTCTAATTATGTCGAGAGGAGCATAATAACATATATTTTGATACCTGTTATATTAAACGTCTTAACTTCGTCAACCTTTTTGCGATAAAAATATTTATTAATATTTAAAATTTCTTTATCTAATATGAAGACATTGGTTGCTTAGATGAATCTCTTGTTGGACTTTTGGCTCCTAAATGCGACTCCTCCATTGGCATGGAATGTGGGGCACTGTACCCTAAACTGAACCCAGCACCTTAGACAAAGTATTGAATAGAGAAGGCGGCTCTTTCAGCCCTCTTATAAGAAGAGACTTAAAGGAACGGTGGAAGGGGTTAAGGATGGAAACCTTGCCCTAATAAACTGTCCCACGACTCTGTGATGCGGCTGTACTGTGGTCCGGGCCGAGTTCTCTGTGGGGGGTGGGGATGGTCCCTTAAGATACTGGTTAGCCGTCGACGAAACCCGTTGCTTAACGGATAAGTATCCGTGGAACTCGTTCGTTGTTTGTGGGTGTTATCTGTTATGTGCTGTGAGTCTCACATACTAATGTACCTGAGGTTGTTACTTCATAGCAGCAGAATCATTAATTTGGCTCATACTCAGCAGACGACGGATGTAGGCTGATGATAATATTAGTAAAGTATTCTAAAGATTCTTTATCATCTACAGTCAAAAATAGGGCTCCTGAAATAATTGACGGATAGGCATTAGCGATCCAGGTAAAATTTCGGCGGCTGTACTTCTTGCTAAATACTATATAACTACGAAGGCTATATTATAGTGCCCTTATTCCCTTATTGTTATACTCACTAGGGAAGTCATTCCAACGAGACAAGCGAAAAATCAGACTGAATGTGGTTTTTGAGCTTAGATATAGGGGACGAGACATCGCCAACCTCCTGACACAGGACGGAATAAGAATGGAATAGCGTGACATTGTTAAATCCACATAAACATTTTTTTGGGTCAATTAGGTAGCTACTTGTACACGGAACTTGTAATTAAGCAAACGATATAGTTTTTCTGTTATGTACCTTATTGGTAAGACAAAAAATTACTTATGGTCCTATCATATCAGTTTTAGGAAAAACACAGCTTCACTACTGTAGAGGAGTTTATAGCCATTTAAGACATATCCGAAAACTACCCATTCAAAGATATTGAATAATACCTCAACCACACGATAAGCAAAGATTGACACACAGTTATAAATCATTTGAACCTCCCCTAATGATCAGGTTTCCGGACATATGTAAATGTCATACGTTTCTAGCACGTCTTGTTTGATATTCGCCCCCGCGATATGCAGATGACCGGCGACATTCGAATACAAAAAGCTCGAGCTCGGTGGCAGGGAGTAAATCAATCGATCAACGCCGGATACTGGCTGGTATACGTCTTCATTGTGTTCATTAGCGTCGTCGGGGCCCGACCACACCTGCCTCATACTATGTCCGGCATTTACGAAAGCTCTACAAATGTCCAAATGATATTCAATTATTGCTAACGTTTTTAGTACAAATCCATTTCGGATACGCATGTGATTCGGTTTTCTTTTTACGTCTCGCATTAAACCATACAGCTGATGTGGCTTTTGTTTTTATTCTTGATTTTACGGACCTATATCGTTAGATCTGGGTGACAGCAGATATGTGGGTGATAGCTATAAGTAATAGAAAGTATTTACAGACTTGACGGACTCTAACTTTATGGTTACAGAAATCAATACAGAATTAGCCCTTTTTTTGGTGACGAAGGGACTTACGCATAATACCGGGGAGCCCGGGTAGACCCCTAGACCTACGTTGGACTCGGGAATTGGGTAACAATACCAACTAAGCCCCTACGGGAGCCTTCAGCCGCTATTAATGGAGGGTCCAGAATCTGCAGGCAACCGGACCCCTCCAACAACAGGCTGGCCTCGGCCTGTAGTGGACCGGGTTCACACGGAACACAGGGGCACTACTGAAGGCGCTGCAGATAGCGCCTCCATCGTACCACCATTCGCCGTTGGCGGGGNNNGGGGGGGGGGGGGGGGGGCGCGTCGGCAACCTCCTGTCACACCCATTCGTCGGCTTCCTTCTGGGACATGACGGTCTCGCAGAAGGAAGCCATCGAGGCTTGGGAGGAGTCTGCCCAGCGCACGCGCCGCCTTCACAACCTTCGGTCCCACGATAGCGAAGTGTGGGCCGACGGTCCACCCTCCGTCAAGGATAAGCCCCAGGTATTTGATGCGGGGGCTCAACTTGCCCCTCTTCTCTCGGATCTGCAGAGCAGCATTGCGGCCGTTCCCACAGAAGAGAAGGGCTTCGGTCTTATCTAGTCTGACCCGAAGGCCTAACTCCATGCAGCTGACTACGATGTCAACGCCACCTCAGCCAGCCGCGCCGCCTCCTTATAGTCCTGTCGCCGGACATAGGTCGCCCCCCCCCCCCGCATTGCAGATGACACCCATCCTGGGGAGGAGGCGGCCTCGCAGGACGCAGGACCCCGTCGTAGTTAACGTCCCTCAGAATCGGTCCAAGCACGGAACACTACGGGACGCTGCGCCCATCTTGCCGCCACTTCACGGACCCCGACCGCTTCTCAAGGGCTACTCTGCGACCGGAGAGATACGCATTCAACAGCTTCACGAGATAGGGACGTAGGTGAAGACCGGTGCCTCCCGTATCACGCTACGTTATCAACCCGCATCACGTAACGAGACTGTTGAGAGCGTTCGCGATGTCCAGTGACACCGCGACCACCAACTCCCCCATGTTCCGCCACATCCGTCCCCGCCCGAAGGCGCTTGAGGGCGCCGATCGTCGACCGGTGTGCAGTCTCGTTCAGTAGCACCACTAGTCGAACCGATGAAGCCGAGTCTATGGGCCGACCCTCCTTAGATTCCCCCGGGAACTGACCAGATCGCAGGCAGTGGTCAAGAATTTCCCGTAGGCTATCACCGACGTGCGAAGTAGAGAGATCACTGGCACTCTCCAGTGCACCCTGTCTGGACCCGGTGCCCTCTTCTTACTCTGGAGGTGAGTCAGAATCACCTCCATTTCAGCCTCATTGATGTGTGGCGGAACACCCTCCTCCTCGTACAACGTCTGCCGAGCCATCCTAGGGGGCATGAGGCCCACGGGCGTGTCGGGTATAATTCCACGATGATCCTCCCCAGTTGGTCCGGCAGGAGCATCACCGTGATGGGGATCCCTTAATAGCTCCAGCTGGGCCCTCCTGCAAGATCTTCACTACTCAGTTATACTGCCTCCTAGCGCCGTTGCAGGCGGCTCGGAGGCAGGATAATTCGGCCGTCCACCAGTAGGGCGCCCGCCGCTGGAGCGGACTCTCCACGGGCGGCATGGTAGCTCTGCACATCGTAATGAATGCGTCGCCGAGCCGACTAGCCGCCTCGTCCACCCCTAACTCCGATAGCGGCGGGAGGATCCAGCGGCCGACGATGGTGGTCTCCTATACCAGCTCCCAGTTGAGCCCAGTGAGCGCCCACCGTGGGAACCGACTCTGCCTCTTAGATGACGACGACGATGACGTCGGATGAACGGAAACCGGAGACACCCCGAACCGTATGTAGCCGTGGTCCGAGAGTGTCTCCACCCCCGTCCCTTTCTGACTCGTGATCGCGTTTCGCCAAGCCGTGGACTTGGCATTGACGTCCCCGACCACGAACACTCGGAGGGGGCTAGCTGCCCTACCAGCGACCCTAGAACTTCGAGAAACCGATCCAGGGCCGCCAGATTGCGGTTCGGTGAGAAGTAAATTCCTACGAATGCAATTTCTCCCCGAACCGCCGCCACGTACCCGCAGCCCCTCGCTTTGACTACGAGGGGGGGGGGGGCTCCAGGACGCACCATGATCGCCACCGGTACCGGCATATGGCTCAGCGATGATCGCGACTTCAATCGCCCACTCCGCCATGCATTGCAGAAAAAGATCCTGAGCCCTGGCAGAGTGATTGATGTTCGCCTGGAGGGCGCTGAGAAAGAAGCCTAGCTAATAGGCCATCACAACGTCCGACCCCGAACGGTTTCCCCTTTGAGAGGGAGAGGGATCTTTCCCGCGCTGAACGGGGGCTAACAATACATGCCCCTCAACACATGGCCTGCTGGCGTTCGCGCACACCGCGGAACGAGCCATGGCGGAACACCCGCCGGCCTTGTGGCGGGGCTGACCGCAGCGATTGCACAACGTGCTGCGGTCAGTGCTACCGGGGCACATACTGGACAAGTGCCCCATTCCCAGGTAACGGTAACAGTGGCAATATAGGGTCAACCCTGCATTGAAGATTATGGTACTGAATATAAAATTATGTAACAAGAATGATATTTCAAATCCAAGTGGCCTTTGGGATTAGTGTCCTGAAACAAACGGGCTCCTTAACATTCTAATAAAATTACTTAAACTGATTTACTGCTCTTTATTAAGTGTTTTACTATCCCGAAATTAAACGAACACCTTAATGTCAAACGGAACAGAGCGTCTACCCTCGACAGGAGAAAATCACGCGCAGTTGTCAATCTGTCAAAATAATGTTTCGATAACAATGCTACGAAAGTTTTATAATTAGGATTAAATTTCATCGTGGCTCCTCAAGAAATCCCATTTGCATTAATAATATGCAATATTGAAGGTTGTCTGTCTAAAATATAATATAAACAGGAAAGATTCGGAAGCCATGCGACAATATGTATCATTACCCTCGTCGTAGCGTCGAAGCTCTGTGCCAAAATTAAATATTCCTTTGGAACAATATAAAGCATTTCACAAGCGTTAACATTACAAAGGGCATAAAAATTCTTCGCGCGGATAAAGGTAATGCCACCATAATAACGGATATGACAGATTACAATGAGAATATACAAAATCTTTTATCAGATTACTTCACGTACATAATTGTAAAAATTGATCCAACAAACAATTATTTAAAAAGTACAACTGATCTCATCAAGAAACATTTTGAAACGTTGAATCTGGACTTTAACATTCTAATTCCTTCGTGTGCGAGACCACCTAGGCTGCATGGGTGGCCGAAAACACATAAAACAAATGCTTCATTACGTCCAATAGTAAGCCAAATTGATCCTCCATCATACAAATTGGCTCAACATATAGCAAACATTTTATCACCACTACATGGACACACAACAGCATTCACAAGGAACTCAAATCACTTTGTCAATGAGCTAAAACAAGTACATCTATCTCAGTGACAGTGAAACTATAGTAAGCCTTGACATACAATCTTTAGATACGTGCTTACCAATAGACGAATGCATGTCAATTCTCACCACCATCCAACAAAGTTATACGTCTTATTTCGCAAATTATATTTTGTTTTGATGAATACGTTTGCGTGTTGGCTTTCCCTTCTTTAAAGTTGGGAGAAAACAATGTACAATGTATGCAAATCGAGTATAACTTCCGGGAATGGGTGTTCAAAGTCTACGCTTGTGTCCAGGTATCATCGTTTCTAGGGTATACCTGGGCGTCTCACGAATGGCAAGCGGGGTGGGACACCGTGTGGTTTTAGTCGGTTTAAGCATCATATTAGTCATGGCCACACTGATTTTGTACTCAAGAGGGTTTCCACACTTTAAAAAAGGAGGCTACTCAATCGTCCCTCCTGTGAACATTGCAAGCTTCCAACTCAAAATCAGTAGAAAATGTCGACGAAAAACATAATAGCACCAATCATAATTAGCACGAACATTATTCAGTAACATACCATTGTATAGTAATACCATATTTAATTCGGATAATTTAAAGTATATGTTTTTATGCTTTCACGGCTATTAAAAAAAGTGTTTAAGCGGTCCCAAACAACAATGCTATCAGATGGGGACCGTTACGGGAGCTATTGTGCGATTAAATACTCTAATTACAGATCAAACCTCGTAACCGCAAGTATCTCGCAATGCATTTATAACTTTTGTGGTACGAAACAGCGAGATCGGTTGGCGGTTTTCAAAATTACACTGTTTATTATTCAAATTGAAATACGGAGGTTTTGTTTAACAGATTTTTCAAAACACTTTTTACTTTTACGTAAAATCTTGTCTTCAATTGTATTTTTGCTTTTACTGTTTGGTGGAAGGATCAAGGTTTTTCATTATGATGGTGATAGATAATTTTATAATAGGTTAACAATATAAATCAATCAAGCTTGATAGATTGTCCCAAGTTTGTGAAAATCCTACAATACTCCCTACAGTAGCAGGAATGCGATTCAACGTGTCATAATGTTGGGTCCTATTTTTTCACCGAAAGTACTTTAATCTTTAGGACGCTTAAAAATTGAGTTACTATAAAGGTTTAGTAAATATGTGAAAGTGAACAGAATGTTGAATAGATCTAAAATAGACAATAGAAATCTTTAAAATATAACTGTAATATTAATTATTTGTTTACGAGGAAAACACTGCTGCAAAAGAGTACAATCGTTAGATGTACAGACAAAATATAAAGAAACAAAAGTGGACATAAAACTAAACAAGTAAACATTCTACTAGGAACATTGTACATGTGGTAGCTGTGCATTTCAGCTCTGTTAAAGTTGCTATATTAATTCAAGGACCAATAGTATAACTATAGTATATGCTATAGTCCTAACTGAAACGATTGTTCTCTTTCGCATTTTTTTACACTGGTTTTCAGGTTCACCATGAGGGAGTAAAGTTACGTTAGATAGATATATTAGAACATTAAAAATACACAATTTTATCTAATTATATTACAACACTAAGATAAAATTGTAGTTGTATGGAATTTCAATCGTCGATATCCTCAATGGTGAAGATGGCGATGACCTTGCTATTATTGTAATCCCAACTTAGTTGCACCAAAACAATACATGGAACAACTAAAGAGATTAAATTTTTCCCTTTGTTTACGCATGTAGAGTAATATTTTCTTATTATATGTAATATCCATGGATTTTACATATGTTTTGTACGTTTATGTGGTGGAGCTTTTACAAGTAATGAACCCAATTGCCCTTAGTTAGTATAGAACATTATGGATACACAATGCAGAGTTACATTGTATGCAATTTTTAAGCGTTTTGTTAAATGTTAAAAACAACCCAAAACCACATTTCCGCGCTCCTGTTGTGATTTGTACTTCCAAGTTTCATTATTCCACCGCAAATGCACTACAATATAAATAACGCTTTTGTGATGTCCATGCTTTTATCCTTATTTCAGTGATCCGTGAGATTCTGATTTTCTTGTTTCTTTCTTAGGACTTTTGGCCTCGATTTTATGTACCTACTTTATATCAGGCACTGCAGACATCGGTGATTTTAAAAATATGCCAAAAATCATACAGAATGGCACTGAATGAATTTTCTTTTTGATGACGCGGGGAAACGCATTTGCATATGTGAGGCTCGTGGCACATAAAAGTGTCGAACACCCTCTTCAACCATCACTACTGCCACCAGTGCATTGGTGAGATGTCCCCGAAATTGAAATCACCAGGGCACGTCGACGGCTATTCGGTCGCTAAGGGACCGACGCCACCTTCACAGAAGGATTGCCCAGCACCGCAGGACAACCTCATCAACTTCGGGATAGTGAAATGCAGTTAGTTTTCCATTCTCGTCCCTTGCGTCGTGTGCAAAAATCCCACCTCTTCCTGCTCTTTAATCCCTCTTCTTATATGAGGAGTACAAAGAGAACCTCTGTTCGATTGGCTTCTCCCAGGGTGCCCCACCGCTACGGCAAGGTTTGAACCATGGTGGAGAGAACGACAAATGCCTCGCCAGCATTATCTAAGTGTTTAAATTGTTGTAACATAATAAAGTTTTGTAAAAAATAGTTCCATGTTACATTTGTGGACCGGCACGACTTTGCGGAATCTTTTCCTCACATAAAATGGCCGTAAGGTTACCGTCTTCCTTTTGCGTTTCGTGTAGTTTATGAATTTTAATCTGGCTGTCACTAAAGGGTAAAGGGTGGCATATTTCTTCTATCGCCTCCAGTATTCAACAATCTCCAACCTCCCTGGGTGGCATATCTCTTCTATCATCTTCAGTTGTCACCAATCTTCCTTTTCACGTTTGCTCCCTTATGCTATGCAAAGAAAGAATAAATGTTAAAGTATTCCCACTTGATATTGTTAGGTGTCGAGGATGTCTCTAGGCTAATTTGGGTAAAAGATTTCAATTTTTATTTAATTTCAATTTTTTAGTATTCCACCTAAAGAAATAACTCATATGACGGAACAACTTCGGATCAGTTTAATATAGTTATTGTATATAACTATAATACTTCTATACCTTCTGGATAAAATAATCCGATTGATCGGGTATCGAAGTTGGTGTCAAGAGCAACTGGCGTGTCTATATGAAGAGAGTTTTTAAGGTGGAAGATACAAGGACCTGTCCTGCTTGCCAAGTAAGGATCGTGATAATATGTGGCACTCCGCTCTGCCTGTCCCATTAGTGAACTGACATGTATATGTGTTGTTGTTGTATCTTCTGAATGAAAAATAGGGATAATAAAATGAAATAACTGGAGACTGGTAAATAACTGCTACCTAGGGCTTGATAAATTTGTTTAGCATGTAAATACAATGAAGAAAACATCTGTCGTCACGATGTACATAGTCGCATTAGCTTGGATCAACAGTTAAGGTAATTTATTGTATTTCAGGGATACCGATAAAGAGTTACGAATTGAAATACCGCTGACGCTCCTTACCATTACTAAACAATGAGTAATAAATAAATATATATATATATCTAAGCTCTTAGAATATCTAGTGTACAGAGTCTATAACGGGCATGTTGTAGTTGGCACTGAAACAACGGTGTGCGTTAAGTCTAATCACTGGCAGTCAGGCCATAAATGTAGTCTACCGTCCGTTTTCCTGCTATCACAGGCATAGGCAACGAACACGTAGTCAATACTGAGTTTGCTAGTCCAATGCGACAGAATATATCGGGTCTATAACTTCGAATTTTGCCTTTATTTGTTATATATATTAAGTGCTATAATTGAGTAAAGGTTTAATTTCTTTGGGTAGAATATACAGTGTAAGAAGTTCATTAGCATAACGACCCACGCGCACCTTAACGCAATATGCTTGGTCACGCTGCCCTCTCGTCGCGATTTCCACTACACGGAATTTTGTGAAAAATATTTACATTTCATGTACATGTAGGTTGAAAAGTAATGTGGAGACCACTTAAAATTTAACGTTGTAAAGTGCATTATATGCCATTTGATTTTATTTCGTGAGGTACATGCGTGGAACAGTTATGAGGTCCATAGTGGGCTCAGGAGGTGTTTAGTACAGATAGATCAGGATGAGACAGCCACGCATCGAGTTGGGAGGACAGAGACTCCAATATGTAGAGGTGTCTAGGATAACAGATTTTAATTTTCCTCAAGAAAGAGGTATGATGATGCTATAAATTTTAGGTATAGCCTTATAACTGTTTATCTTATGTCAAGCAAAATCACTAGTCATTTTACGCAATTATATACACGATTATTTTTAAATATGTTATTGTGTTTCCAATTTCCCGCTGGCGTTACACGAAATCCCTATACTTTAGGTATTTACAGCTTTAAATATTTATTTCACGTATATTATATAAAGTCACTAGTCATGCTACATACTTATTCACCACACTATTAATTATGAGAATTTGTGTTTCCAATTTCCCGCTCGCTCCACACGAAATCCCTAAAACAAGGACGTCAGATTTATGTCACTGCGATAAAAGTCACGTTTTACGTAAATCCAATTTGTGAGACTCCTTAGAAAGGGCGATTCGTGGTTGGCTGTAATTATTCACGTGTTATGACACACCATTTGCATATAATCGAAGTCTCGGTGCGTGAGGCAACCAAGCACCGCGGGCCATTCACACGAACCCTATCTTGATTTAGGCCGACCTATGAAAAGCGGGCACCAATTAAAACTAAACTACATAAGAAATAAACGAAGAAAGCATTTACTGCTAATGTAATAAGGAAGATGGCAATTAAATTGTTTCTATACTAGGGATGTTGTTGTTGTCTTTATAACTAAGATAGTAAACGCGTCTTTTATCTGTATATGAAAGAGGTTTTATTTCAAGAAATACACCTCAATCAAAATCGTATAGTGTATAATTTTGAAATTACCCATTTCAAAATTATGCGTTACAAAATTTCGTTTTATTTTTATGATATTTTTTGTTCAAATTGGACCAACTCATACTAGGAAATGTAGTTTACTATAGGGAAAAATTAACAATATAATGAAATTGGAGGCATTTTCCCGATAACGTCGAAACAAACGTAACTTTGATTCGGAAATCATTCCGTTACGCTACATCATCTAAGTGCCAACTTTGAATAAAAAATATCATGAATAATACTTTTTTCAATTTATTTAAACTAATTACACAGAAAATTAATGGGCGAATTAAAGATATTAGTAGTAACCATTAACATAAACTAATTGGTTTGTCTTCGGTTTTGTGACTTTGTCGCATTTTATTTGGTTATTTTTGAATTTTTCGCTAAAAACTTTAACTTAATATATGTTGGTTTTTGTGAAAAGTAAATGAAAAAAAATGCTTACTGTTCGTACGAAACCGCCATATATGCTTCTTATTGACTTGCAACAAGCTCTATGTGTACTGCTTTTACAGGTAGACAAAGAAAGATATATAGGTAGAACTTTATCAACTTACAACCACAACCCATTCGGTCAGCCATCAGTATTAGGCTACCATAGTCGACGCTTGTGTGACTGAACGGAAACTCATGTGTACTTGCAGAAGTTGGCAATTGACCCATGATAAACATGTTTGAGGCTGCATTGATCTAAACGGTATAACTAATTTGATTTCATGAATTTAGCTTCATCCATTTTAAAGGACCAAATGGATCTCTTAAATCTTAAGGCAGTATTCACATGACATAATATTGTTTCCGTAGTCACGATATGCGAATATATATGTTAAGTTATTTATTTTTAAAGTCGGTAAGAAATAAAACAATTAAATTGAGTACTTTAATCTAATTATATTTTATATAATTATGATTATTAATTGCACTGATTGACATTAGTCTTATGTACTTTAAAAACCTGTTTGTCTTTGCGAGGTTAAGTTAGGACAAGCTTATAAAGACTCTGTTTTTTTCGGTACAAGGCGTATGCTGAGTAATGGGAACATAGTGTCAGTGTAAACCGCAAAAGCATTATCGTGTAGAGGTTTCCGAGAGGCCGACTTTTCTGTGTAAAAATTTTTCTGGCACGCCGCGGGGTAGCCGAAATATTTATATTTTTGTAGTCCGATTTTGTATTGGGAAATAAGTAAGTCGTCTGTATAGACTTGTCCTGGTTTTGACCGTTCGGTCCCGGGACAGGGGTGCGACTTGCTCGTGTTGTCCCGATAGTTTTCTTGTCTTGTTTGTGAAGGTTGCGTTTTCTTTTCGCTCGTGTCAGATGTGTTTCTGTGGAGTTGTATCTAAGTCCCGAAGCTGGTGCAAACCTTTTCGAGAATTGCGTGTTGTTTTGTTTTTATTTTTTCAGTTGTTTTGTTTGTTGTTTCCTATTTTTGGATACCGCCCCCCGCGAACGAGGAAGATTTTTGAGGCGGAAGAGGGCGAAGGAGGAGAAGGAGGGTGGAGCGATCATTTCAGCGACTCCTATAATTCACGGGTAAGTCGACAAACCTCAAAGTACGCTACGCCTCCAAAATTGAGAGGGTCGCGGGATCCATCAGGGAGATGATAGAGTGGTGGTCCGCACGGAGAATGAGGAAGTGAAGCGGCTAAAGGCCTACAACGAGGAGGGCCGCGCCTTTGAGGACTTTGAGGAGGCGCGGAGGTATTCGTCCGACTTAATGAAGGAGTTTGCTCAGCTGGTGGGTAATATGGTGGACGCACGCATATCGCGAGTAGAGGAGCGGTTCCCGCCTGCCCCGCCCTGCCGCCCGCCTCTTGCTGGGAACAGTAGGCCGCTGGTGAAAGAAAGCAGGGCCGAAGACGGAGCCAGTGGCCAACCCCGCTAAAGATGCAGAGGGGGGACCCAATTTGCGGGAGTTCCTGGCCCTTCCCCAAAGTACAAAGCGTAAGGGTAAAGGGAAGGGAAACGGGCCAGAGTGGACGGTGTTTGGTACCTCCACCTACAATGCAGTTGCCCTCCACCAGAGAGGGGGCGGAAGAGCAAGTTCAGGAGCAAGGAGGAAGGCGGTAAGGCAGCGAAGAAGTCGGCGGCACCAACGCCGCTGGCGAAGAACCAGCTGCAACCGGCGCTTCTGCGCCGCCGGCGAAGAAGAAGGAGGCGCCGAAGCCGAAGCTGTCGCACCCCCGCTCCTCTGTAGTGATCATCAAGTTACGGCTAGAGGCTGTCATCAATGGGGCGACATATGCGTCGGCTCTATTGAAGGCGGAAGGGGCGGTAGACCTTAAGGAGCGGGTTATCGGTCCGCTCCAGATTCGCCAGTCCCCGTCCAGAATGGGAAAGTTCCCTCTCACTCTCAGAGGGGGAACCGTTCAAGGTCGGAAGTTGAGATGGCATAATGGTTAGACATCTCAACGTTCTCTAGGTGAACGTCAATCACTCCGCCAGGGCCCAGGACCTTCTCCAGTCCAAGGCGGAGTAGGCAATTGGCGTGAGATGTAAGCCGTGCCCTCCAGCCTTAGCTTGTTCGGGGACACCGACGGCTCGGTGGCGATCATGGTGCGGCCTGGAGCAGGCCCGCCCTCGTAGTGAAAGCGAGGAGCCGCGGGTACGTGGCGGCGGTTCGGGGTGAAGTGTCTTTCTCGAAGTTCCAGGGCCGCTGGTAAGGCAGCTAGCCCCCCTCCAGGCGTCCATGGCCGGGGACCACAATGCCAAGTCCACGGCTTGAGGTAACCTGGTCACGAGCCCGAAAGGGAGGGAGTTCCATGGTGGACGTCACTTTAGCCACGCCGGCCGTCGCACTCAGAGTAGAGGGGTGGAGGGTGGAGGGTGGAGATGGGGGTGGAGACATTTCCTTCATCCGAAGTCATCGCCGTTGTCGTCTAGGGGGCAGAGACACTGGGCTCAACCGGGAGCTGGCAGAGGAGGCCGCCATTGTTAACCCAATGGCTGACACCGACAGCGGTGGGAGGCTCCAATGAGCCTATCGCGCGCTATCGGTGATAGGGGTGGACGAGGTGGCTCGTCCGCTCCGCGACGCATTCACTACGGTGTCCAGAGTAGCCATGTCGCCCGCGAAGAGTCCGCTACAGCGGCCGGCGCTCTATTGGTGGACGAACGAAATATCCTGCCTCTGGGCCGCCTGCCACCGGGCCATTTGATAGGAGCAGGCCATTTGACGAGCCAAGGAGGAGGCCCAGCTCGAGTTAGTAAGGGACCTCGAGAGGGATCCCAGGGGCCGACCGTAAAAATAGAACAAGCTCCGCGCCTAGTCGGCCCCCGTCACGGAGATGCTCCAGCCGGACCAACTGTTGAGGATCGTCGGGGAATTGTTCCCCGATAGACCCCTGGGCTTCACACACCCCAGGATGGCTCGAAAGGCGTCGGGTGATGAGGAGGGTATTCCGCTACCTATCACGGAGGCTGAAGTGGAGGCCATTCTGACTCATCTTCAGAGTCAGAAGAGGGCACCGGGTCCAGACGGGGTGCATAGGAAAGGGCTGGCGATCTCTCTCGTACATCTCTGGGGTAGCCTCCAGGAATTTTTTGACCGCTGCCTGTGGTCTGGTCAGTTCCAGGGGGCATGGAAAGAGGGTCGGTTCTGCCTGCTTCCAAAGGCAGGGCGGGCCCTAGACTCGGCTTCATCGGTTCTTCCGGTGGTGCTGATGAACGAGACTGGGAAGCTTCAGAACGGATTATGGCTTCCCGTCTCGTCCAACATCAGGAGGAGGGCGCGGCACCCGGGCTTTCAGAACCATAGTTCGGGTTTCGAGCACATCGGTCGACGATCGACGTCTACAAGTACCTGCGGACGGTGACGGGTGAGGAGGAAAACAGGGGGGAGGTGGTGGTCGCGGTGTCGTAGGACATCGCTAACGCATTCAACAGTCTCCCGCACAGCGTGATACGGGAGGCACTGGTCTTCTTTTAGGTGCCTTCCTATCTCGTGAGGATGTTGGATACGCTCTCTGGTCGGGGTCCGTGGAGTGGCGGCAAGTCGGCCGCGGCATCCTGAAGGTTTTCGTCGGACTAATCCTGTGGGACATCGGGTATGGCTGGGTCCTGCGAGGCCGTCTCCTCCCCGGGATGGGTGTGGTATGTTATTCTGAAGACACCCTCGTATATGCCCGGGGAAAGTACTAAAAGGAGGCAGTGCCGAGATGGGCGTTGACCTCGTGATCAGCCGCATAGAGAGGTTAGGGCTTCGGGTTAGACTGGAAAAGACCGAAGCCCTTCTCTTCAGTGGGCCGGATGCAAGGGGCCCCCACCGGGGGCCGCTCTGCAGACCGGAGCGGAGGGGGTCAGGTTGCTCTCACATCAAATATCTGGGGTTCCCCTCCACCTCCACCCTCCGTCAAGGATGAGCCCCAGATCAGGCCCAACTTCGCTATGGTGGGACCGAAGGTCGGGAAGGCGGCGAGTGTTCTGGGCAGACTCCTCCCGAACCTTGGAGTACGCAGCGCCGCCTGCAGGCGGCCGTACTCCAGTGTCTGTCGGAGTATAGCGACATACGGTGCTCTGTTTTGGGCGGATCGTCTCACTGCGAGAAATAAGGCCCATCTGAACTCTGCGCAGTGAGGTTTATTCATGTACCGTACGGTATCGTGGGCTGAACCCAGAGACCATGTACTGTGGGATTGTGACTTGTATAAAAACCAGTCTATCACCAGGATTTGGTTGCAACGGAACATAGTTTTAGGCAATTTAGGACATTTGCGCATACATGGCACGCGAAGAGGAAGAATAGGTAACGACGCAGCTGCATCGAGATAGTCAGAACTGACGAGGTCAATGACAACTCCTGTCTTTGTGGTGTCAGACCCAGAAAGGGGAGAGCGAAATAATGAGAGGGCACTTAAATAATGTGTTGAAAATCAAGAATTGTACGTTGGGGAACTGTGCCGGAGAGCAAAACGCCGTCCATCTCCCATGACTCGCTCCGTATACCGAGAGGTGGGTAGGAGCATAGGTGGAGGTGGGTATCGTGGACTGTAGCTACGGCCCTGGCCGTCGTTCCCCCGTGGGAACTCGTGGCGGAGATTCTTGCCGCTAGCAGATTCTCGGCGTGAACCCCAGACATGACGAGATTCTGCGATTCCGCCGGTTAGGTTATGTGGCGTTAATGCAGAGGGAGGACCTGGCGCGGCAGCCGTACGGTAGAGAGATAGCGGCTGCCTTGCTCCCGGTCCCGACGCAGGTGATCACCGGGTGTGGTTGCTTTGGTGAGTATCTGTGTAGGACGGCCTACAGGGAGCCGACAACTCGTTGTCACGATTGTGACGCGGTGGTGGACTCGGACTAGCACACTCTCGAGGTGTGCCCGAGATGGGTGGCGCTGCGTCCTGATCTGACAACAGTAGTAGCAGGGGACTCGTCAAAGTATCATCGTAGCAATGCTCGGCAGCGACGAGTCCTACCAGACGATGGCTTCCTTCTGCGAGACCATGCAAGGCTACCAACGCCAGCGACGAATGGGGATACGAAGGAGGCGCTATCTGCAGCGCCTTCTACAGTGCCGCTGTGTTCCGTGTCGGACTGGGATGGGAACCCGGTCCACTTCATCAAGACAGGGCGTCGAGGCGACTGTCATAGCAGTCACCGAGGAGGTGAAGTCTGGCCTTTTTGTCCAAGCCAGCCTGTCGCTGAAGGGGTTCCGTTGCCCGCAGATCCGGGACCCTCCATTAATAGCGGAAGCTCCCGTAGGGGTTTAGTTGGTATTGCTACCCAATGGCTGAGTCCAGCATAGGTCTGGGTGTCTATCCGGGTTCCCAGGTATCATGTGTAAGTGCATTCCCCTTCGTCACCAAAAAGAAGGGACTACCTTGGGAAGTCTTAGAACTTGTCACCAAACTTTAGCCTGTAAATTTGAAATTATAAATAACATTGAATTATTTTTATCTGTAAAGTACTCCATTAATTTGTCCCTCTAAAATTTGCAATGTGAACTAAGTTTTATGCATTTCGACCTATTGTAACTTGCCTGTCCGTTATATATCACCGGAGAATAAGTCAATGGAAGTCACAAAATGCTACAAATTGTTTAAAACTTATCCATTGCACCTCCCAATGTTAACTTTTAGACATATTTACTATACAAACAGTTTGATGTGCGAACAATAAGAATAACAAAAAAATGTTATATGTAATAGTCGACCTCGGTCGCATACCTGAGCGAAGAAATTCAACAATGATAGTCCGCGCTGGTCACTAATTGATTTAACAACAAATACAAAATGATGTCTATAGATGTTTCACGTTATGTTGTGTTGTCATTACATGCCTAATAGTAAATAGCAGAGAAGAGCGGTCACAAAATGGAACATTCCGGTTAATTAAAATTTTGGATTTTAATTTATATTTATTTCTTATAGTAAGTATAGTAATTTATCGGCAATGTGTTGTAACGGTGCGGGTGTTAAGACCGTTAGCCGCGTGTGGTCCTTACTTCGATCCCCAGGTCGGGCAACTATAATTAATTGTTTTTTCAGATTATTCTGATCATACATTACATTGCCCGGGATTGGAATGTGCCCGAAGTGGCCATAGGCTTGCCACCTATGACATCATGGGCCTCAGTACCTTGGCTAATCGTGGGAGTTCAAGTATATCTGCTGGACTTACGAGTTGTGGATGTACTAGCACACCTCTGGCTACCTCTTCGGGGATAATAGGTTTGAGGGTACTCTCTCTCTCTAACAAATAATATTTTACTTTAAAATTACAATTTTGTGAAATAACTGTTTTTGTGGCGCAAATTGGGAAGGGGACAGATGTACCTACTTAATAGTAATAATTGGCAGAGGTAAGCGCTATGATGCATAGGAGGAGGAAGTGCCATGCATTGTGCATGTACACTACATCCTCCTTTGCAACGGAGTTGGGACCTTGACACCGTAGGTGTCACTTTCGTGCGATTTGCGAGTAGCCGGTGGCGCACTGCGGGAGCAGGTGTAAATGGTGTGTTGATGTGCGTCGGTAATCGTTGAAAGGCGATAATAGTTGACGATGATCAATAGGAGCTCGTTTGCCCCCTATACTATAAAAAACCCTATACATTCAAATATATGTATTTAGCACCTAAAATAATATGTTCTCCTAAAAGTCGTGCATCACAAAGAAATAAAATTACAAAGTCGAGAGACGAGGCGAAACCGAATGGTAAATCATTTTTAAATTGCCCAATTATCAGCATTTGACTGTTTGTCAATCTTGTTTGGTGTAGATATATTACAATAACCTCAATCTAATGAAATTATGATGATATGATATTACGATATTAATAAAGGAAGTTTAGGTAAATTTCCTTTATTAAGAAATCATTTATATATAGTACAGGTATACTTGGCTCCATCTCAGACAACGTGTGCTAGCACGAACAGAGAAGAATCTCGTTCCCCCATAATACTGACCAGAGACGGCCACAACGTTTTGGCCTCTTATAATCCTATCGGCCCATTTGCTTTGGTCACTGATCTTTTCTCAAACATGTTTCAGTCGCAAATTCAATCATGAAATGATTTCCGGTTCAGGAATATGTTAAATTCTTTTTACTTCTTTATATTGGGTCAACAAAAGGATCCGATTGCTTGTTGCCCCCTTATGCTATAGGAAGATAATCTAGCTTGATCACTCACTGACTCTCGACTCACTCGTGATTCTTTCATAGAAATTTCAATCTATATTTTAACCCCTTCAACACAATCGTTTTATAATTAAATGATGACATGAAAAATACTCAAGGTTATTCTCGAGTTAAGAAATACAGCGAAGAACATGCCATTGTGGGTTCTTCGTTTCACTTCACCCGAATATACCATTAATAATCTATATTTGACACTACAAAACATTCATTTTATTCATCTCTCTCTCTCTTCTCCCGCAATCATATCTATTTTCATCCACAGTTGGGTTATAAGTCCTCGCTAGACTTAAACACGTATTTCCATTTTGTTCGTCTACATAAAAATATTTTTAATAATGTCTAAACAGTTTCATATAACATCGGAATTTAAAGTGACGCCGTAGTATTAATGAAATGTATATTGAGATTTATGTTGGTTGTGTGCGAGCGGAGAATTTCCATATTAGTATGACCTGCGCCGTTTAGCGCATATCTATGTATATCAGCTTTCCGAAACCCATTGTGCCTAGTGCAGACTGCGAAGCGAACTAAATCGCCACATTTATTTGCAAAACGTGTAACGTTAGCAGAGAAATGTACACCTTTTAAGACATTTTTGTCTCCCTTTGAGCGTCATAATTTACTGTGCAGGGGACTGCAAAAGCCACGTCCTGGAAGTTAGTAAAATATTATTGTGTTTGTATGTTTAATGAAATAATGGGTTCTCTAGTCTAGTCACATTTTTTTTTCATTCAAAAAAGACAGTTCTTGAAATTTATGGGGACGAAAATATCTAATGAAGTACATATATTATATGCCATTTCGGCAAGCGCTTATTTTGCTCAGGTCAGTGACAAAGAAGCTTTACAAATGTTAAAATAATTCTTGATTGACTCTGGTCTTCATTTTCGCTATCACCTTCATAGTACACAAGCGCTACACAGGTCGATTAAATGCATAAGGTGTAGCTAAAGGCAAAGATTCGCCAGTACGAAAGTAAGAACTTACAACTTAACAAGGCTTTTATATATCTATCTATTGTAAATTTCCGTTGTTTAAGCGGTTCTGTCTGATTGATGCATTTTTTCACACCAATCAACCAGAATCGTAATAGAATTTATTTATTTAAAAAAATGTTATAAAATAATGACAATCCGATAATTATGAAGACACGTAACATCTGTGGATATTAAAACGGGTTGATCGCATGAAAATTTTATTTTACCCTTAACACACGAGGCTTTGTCTCACACCGTCAATTATAGGTATGAGACAAAACGACAAATATTGTTTACGTACCGTCTCGTATATCAATTTTATCAACCACTCAAGTGCCACTGACTTAATCTCAATGCTGCGTTGACGTATGACGTTTAGATTTCTTATTTGACTTACAGTTAGCTGTAATTCAAATTGTGTTTAATAAATGGTGGTGGCACGGTCCCCAAATTAACAATCAATGATGTTGATGACAGACTATATCACTGGTTTTGGTAACACCACCGAAAACCGTTTTATACTTTAAATAATAATCCCTTTAGAATGTTAATTACATAAACATACCGTATATAAAGTTATGTGTGAGCTAACGTATATACTTTTAGATTTTATTATTTGATAGACGTGAGTACTTTTGGATATCATTAGCATACAGTTTAGACACACGTCTTAAACAAACGTTAGTGGAAAACGTATGTGAAACAACGATTAAGAACAGTTGTAAGTAGCCTTTGTCCGATCGCCAGATATCTCTATTGTGCCAACTAACTGTATTCATACATGATTGTTGTAGGGGTATTACGAGAAACACTTTACATGCAGCTTTCCAAATATAATTGCATTTGAAAGACGTACGTAATTAGTTGATCGTTTCTTCTTTTGTGTAATTAATGCCTTCCAATTGATGAAAATTAGACATTCAAATGCACAATGATGGGACTGGTTGATTTTGAGTGGCTAATAATAAAAAGAAATAAGGTAGAATACATTTTGAGATCATAGACATTTTAGATCATATCCTTTTCTTTCGATAAAGCCAATTCAAATAAATTGATAACGTTTTATTGTGTATAATACGTTGACTATTTTTGTATATAACAACTACTAGTTATTTATGTTCATTTGCTCAATCGAAGCATGCGTGTGTTCTTTACATACACTACTTAAAACTGCATTTCATAAACTAGATATTGCCTTACATATCTAAACGAATCTTGACTAAATCCACCAAAAATACTTTAGTAATGTACTAGACGTGAGTACTTTTTGATCATTAACTGCTTGCATGCGCAGTGGAAAGAGTCTTAGTGGTCCAGTGGTTCCCGTTTATGGACTTCCATTCCGATGGTCCAGATTTGTAGTTGCTGAAATGAGTCTTTCTAAATTAAGCAGATTTTCTGAAAGTTTGAGACCCTTTTAAGGAAAACATTGTAAGGAACCCCTATTTCGTTCCTTCGAATTCGATCTAATCTAGGATTGGGCGTGGTTTCACTTCTGGGTTGCAGAGTCGCTCTGTGCAAAGACAGGCACCGTCGTCAAATCCCTAAAATTATGTAGCCAAACCCGATAACATCGAATGTAGAAACGGGATAATGATAGGACGATAAAGAAGATGTACAGAGGACGTGCAAAGTAATAGATGTGTATGCTAAACTATAAGATGGCTTGGATAATCCCCCCTTATCAGTCGGTGCCTAGTTAGGTACTTTTCATGTGGGTCCTGTTGCCTGCAGATCCGGGACCCTCCACTAATAGCGGCTGAAGGCTCCCGTAGGGGTTCAGTTGGTATTGTTACCGTTGTTGGCCAACATAGGTCTGGGGGTCCACCCGGGCTCCCAGGTATCATGAGTAAATACATTCCCCTTCGTCACCAAAAAAAAAGGTTACTTTCATATAAGTACCTACATATGAACGTGGGTAGGGATGTAGTCCTTTAAAATGTGTTTTGTTTCCTAATAATTAGTAAATTTGCCGTATGAAAGAACGTTTAATCTCATCATTTATTTATAATTATAAGGACGTGAATTTCCTACGTGTCATGGTATTTCATATAAAGCGAGTAGATAGTATACGTAACATTAGAATTTAAATATGACAAGATGTTAGCTATTGTTAGTTTTTGGTTCTCAGTCAATTAATTATCTATCTACTACTGTATCGTAATTGGGGGCTTCATAGGCGATTTGATGAATTAAAACGAACGCTGACAGACCGTCAATTTCGTTGAATAATGTAAGTAGCTATGACATAACAAATTTTGTAGGAGGAAATAACGTCTGGGTAATAAATTAACGACCATCGAATCCGTTTTGTTGTTGTGTCGATGTCATCATCATGGTCACCGTCATTGTCCTCATAATACCCGTCATCAACGTCATTACCGCCATAATCGTTATCATCTTCTTCGTCTCCAACATCACCTAAGTGTCGTGAGCATTATCATTGTCATCATGGCTACCATAATTATCGTTATCATAAATACATATATCATGACGTTATTAGATTAAAGTCCAATGCCAGGCTTCCATTCTGCCCAGGCAATGAAGGACTTGCAACACATGTTGATCAGCTTAAGTAAAATCTCCCGACGTGATTTTGGGAATAGATAGTGCCACGCTGTATTGCAGCCAAATTGGGCCAGCACGGCCGGGGAAATACCTCTCGCTCACATGACACCGGTAAGCTGTTTTGTGACTAGCCGGTGGTTCACTGGAGAGGATAAGCAAGGGAGAATATCTGCGAATATGATACAGATGCCATACAAGTAGGTACCTATATGAAATAAATGAGGCTTGCTGGGCATAATACTAAAACATATTATATTTCTTTATGTTATATGCTTATAAATATACACATATAACATACAAATATAAATAAGCAAAAAGAATTGCGTGCTACTGATGTCTTAAGTTTACGTGCTACATTTTGCTAAGCATGGCGTGACGGCGTGTCAGGAAAAATCTAGAATATTAAAACTGTAATTAGTTATATAAACTTGGGGCTTAGACATGGGTATTTCAGGTCACGCGTTAATACACTTAAATAATCTACCTAACGTACCTTCTATTGGCTGTTACTATGTAGTGGAGTAGCTGTTGCTGGTAGATTTTGGCATTAACAGAGGCACGCTACCACTCCCTCGTTTGACCCTATTTAGGGTCACGTGAGCACTCACAAATTTTCCATTTGTGATAAAGACTACGATAGATGAAGAAATTGAATATTAAGAGTATCTCCTCTTTTATAGCACAGGAGTACAAACGAGCAATTGGAGCCGTCTTACAACTTCCGACGCCCATGGACATGTACTGTCTCCGGTTCCATTAGGGAGTGAGGAGAGAGTGGAGAGAATTGGAATTACTTCCTACTCCTCCTATTTCCTTCTGATCAAATTCGTTGCGGGCCTTAATTCAGTTTTAGCCTTTTCCCTCGGGCTCCACTGCGATCATATCAAACGGTACAGTGTGGATGCTGCTGGCGATCCTGGCGACATAGGCGTAGTAGTTTTTTCTTATAGAATAGAGGGCAAACGAGCATTCGGACCCTTTTTACGACTACCAACGGCCATGAACATCCACATAATTACTATGCATTTGCGTTGCCCTCCTTTGGACTCCTCCCCCACTGGGCCACCGTCTACTCACAGACCGCACGAAACGTAGCACCGAAGGTGTCACTTTACGCCGGTCTCATGTGAGCGAGCAACACCTCCCCGGTCGTGATGGCCCAATTCCTCCGCAATGCAACATGGCACTACCTTACTATACTTACTACTTTCCACTCAGTTAAAAATGAAAAAGAAGAATGACTTCGTATTAGGTAAAATCAGTGAATGAAAATTGGAGGGGCCCTGTGCACAATAATATTATTGGGGTCTCCATTTAGGGACGGGAACGCACGCACACCTCATGGCTTCTATTCACTTCCACAACATACATTCAGATCTGAAAAAAGCTTATTGTCCATAGTTATCGTAAACAATGATATGTTTTTTTATAGGATAAGGGGAAAACGAGCGGGTGGTAGGTAACTAACGCCGCCCAAACACATCCTCATGACCCGAGGTCATGCAGGCGCGTTGCCGTCCTTCAAGATAAGTAAGCTCTTTCCTTGAAGAACCCCATATCGTATCGGTTCGGAAATACCGACGGTGGCAGCTGGTTCCACATAGAAGTTGTGCGCGGTAGGAAATTGCGCTTGAAACGCACAGTTGTACACTTTCGGACATTAAGGTGGTGACGTTGGAACTTAGAGTTCTACCGTGATGTCCGAGAGTGGAATTCCGGAATGTGAATTGTAAGAGGTAACGCCATGCTGCATTGTAGCAGTATTGGGCCAGTATGACTGGGGAGGTAAGAGCTCACATGAAACTCGTAAAGTTATTTCTATGTCGCCTTTCTCTGTTTTACCGGTGGATTTGGCGCGACAATTATACGGAGTCTATAGGCGTCGGTACGTAGTCGTCAAAAAGTTACGATTCTTCGTTATGAAAAGCCTTAAAATTACACAATTCTCTTAGTGAACGGTGGACGAACACTTCGTTTTCCTGAGCACGGCCTTCACTCCAGAGCCTTAGTGGCCTATCTGCCATCTGATCTTTTGTTTGGAAAGACAATATCCGTACAGTAGTTGGTCAGAGATGGATGCGAGTAGCAGGAGATTGGCAGTCTTGGCGTTCATTGAAAGAGGCCTATGTCCACGAGTGGATCGATAGGGGCTGATAATGATGATGATGACAATTCTCCTAGTCTCTCCCCTTACACGCTATCAAAGAAACTTTGACAATTAGGTAAAATTTCCATTTTGTCAAAACGTGGTCGAGACCTGTACAGTGGTACGTACCATTTTGACGTACAGGTGTTGTACATGTATTTCAAAATGGCAAGATGGTAACGCTTTGTTTATTAAAAACAAAACGTAGAATGAAAAAAAAAACAATTGCAGGTGACACTTAGACGTTTAGTGTAACTGTAAGTATTAATTGAGAAGTAACGACAATTGATTTCCGTTATTATATTTTATAATTTCGTCCTCGAGCTGTTAGTCCGCGGTTGCCGCCCTAATGGCGCTCGTGCGACGATGTATGCTCGTACGGGCCCGTATTTACATAGCGGGTCGCGAGCGTCAGTTGCGTGGCTTTTTTCTGTTAATATATGTAAATGGGAAACAATTAGGCGAGTTTAAAACACGGGGTAGGCAGTCTAGGCAAGTGCGCCTTGCGCCCCTTCCAAACGCCATATGTTAGTGGGCGGGCGGCGAGCAGAGTACTTATTCAATTCTGTTTGAATTATGCTCGAATTAGTTCGACTATTAACTTTTAATAGTTCAATATATGAAGTTACACATTACTATGAAATAATTTCAATTATTTAAAAATTATATTCAAAATTATAGAATTACTGTAAGTCCGAACATTTATTTTATAACAGATCACGTTAAAGATGTAAAATGGGCCCCACTTTTATTTTTAATATATAGGGGGACAAACGAGAATTCAGAGTCTTTAGATGACTAGATGATTGCCATCGAAATCGTTATTGTCATGCAGGTGCGTTGTCCCCCAATGGTTCTTGATGGAAGATATTAAGTTTTAGTACTGTGTCCAGCATGCCTTTTCTTGCTATCGCGGGGAAACGCATTTACGCGCCTTCACCTGTTGGTTCAGGTCCAGTGGTGTGTGGGGCTCGCCGCACATGATAGTGCCGAATACCCACAAAACCACCACGAGTGCCATCAGTACCGACTTAGGTGAGGTGCCCTGAAATAACAAATTATCAGGGCACCTCGATGGCTAGTCATTTCCCTAGGGGACGCACTTCTTCTCCTCAGCAAGGTTGCCCCTCACCACAGAACAACCCCAGCAAATTTGGGACAGTGCAATGGGATGAGGTTCCCATCCTCATACCTTACCCCATGAGCAAAAGCGCCCTCTCCTGTTGCTGTTTTGTCCCCTCTTCTTATAAGAGGGGTACAAAGAGCGCCTCGTCCTTCCGGCATTTTAGCCCCCTCTTCTTATAAGAGATCAAAGTTTTCCTGTATTTCCTTCAATCAGTGATTGATACAAGATCAGTCCTACGCTTCACATAATTAGTAGGACTGTCTAAATGTCGTATTGAAATAGTTTATATCCGTGATATCTAGAGTACATTCTTTAAAAAAAATACTCATATATAGTTCATCAAAGTATGCCTCTTTAATTTTATAATAATGCGTACTTAGTAAGTATACTATTGTAAAATATAAAACTACAACCAATTTTAAAGATGATGCAGAAAATGTTAAAGATGTCTGCGAAACATAATTTTAACGACACTTAACTTTCTTCGCTAACTTATTACCGGGTAATTATCCGGATAAATAATACTAATTATATGATAAAATCGTGCAAAGATACCTGTTATGTTACACACACGTGTTCCAGCACAATTAAATATCTATTATAATTTACATATTTCTTTAAATTATGTGACTTTGAAAGTATGACTTCTATAATTGGTATGATAAAAGTGTTACAGTAAATGGCTTGATTTCATGTTTTTAGGTAGGCAATATTGTTCCTTAATAAATAAATCCAAATAAAACCATTTTGTTTTCATTGAATTTTTGTGAAGTTGTACAGGGACCATAAAGCGTGTCGCATGTTTAGATGTAGGCACAACTGTTAACCTTGTACGGGTAGGAGGATAACGTCTTCTTGATATGCGGGTATCGATGGTCACTAAGTGGCTCCGAATACTCGTTTGTCCCGGTGTGCTTTAAAAATGAACCTCAACTTGCCTCATTTCTGGATTTGACTGACAGTCAGACAGACTTTAGCGGTAGTCGCTTTAGAGCTTTAGAGAGTCATCCAAGTGATCTTGTCATAGTAGGTACTTACCTACTTAGGTATTGAAACGAATGAAATATAAAAGGGAGTGAAATTGCTTTTTGCCTCAGATTTTCAGTCATGTATTTGAATGTAATAACTGTATAAAATATGTACCTACCTACCTACTATAAATCTTTTATAATATTATTTTTATAGGAAAGGGGAGCAAACGAGCAATCGGAGCCTTTTTACGGTTATCGGTAGTCACCGACGTCCACATAATTACTATGCGTTGCCCCCCTATTATTTGATACTAAACTAATATAATGTAACAACTAACTACCATTCAGCTACCAAATTTAAATATCGTCTGTTCGTGAATCACGCGAACATACCTGAACCGACTTAGACTGTTATAACCTGTACCTACCGATATTTATATTTTGTCGTATTCGGAGTTAGGTCAGGTGGTTGGGGTTATCCAATTACGACCAAATACAACGTTCAGGAGAATATTGTTATTATTAGTAAAGTCTAACTAAGTATATTGCTTGAGCAAATTGACAATACTTTCTTATTGTTTGCGCAAGGGAAATGTATTTATTTATGCACTATCCAACTGGCCCTGGGTGAGCCATATATGAGTTAACTGAAAAGGGCAATTGGCAGGTAGTGTGGGCAACGACCAGATAAAATCATGATCAATCAGGCTTTATTGAGTTTGTCGCATTGTCACAATTATTTTTTAATATAAAATATTATTATTTAAATTTTTTTAACTGTTGAGTTTTTTTTAAGTACCGAAGGCATACAAGCCGTCGGAGCTTTTTGATGTGCATAAAAATTATGCGGATGCCCATGGACAGCCGCATAATTTTTATGCACATGTGTTCGTCTCCTTCCCTCCTCCTCTACATCGGAAACTAACAAACAACACAAAACGCAACATGAAGTGGTTACTTAGTGGTGGGATATCGTGTGAGCGTGAGGTGCCTATCAGATATTGCTAAATAAATATCAGGATAGTGCTCGCCCTACCAGGTTGCAATGCAGCATGGCACTATCTCTTATAAATGAAAAACAGAATTAATATGTTACATGTAGTTTCCACCACAATATGGAAAAAACATCTTGAAATAATTCTAATATAAAATAGAAACATTTATCTAAATAATAAAATGAATCGAAAATTAAATTAAAAAAATAAAAATAGGAATACACATTTAAAATATTATTGCCGTCTATTTTTAAAATGATATTTGTTTATAATTAAAAACGTAATGCGCGCATTTTGGTTTTGTACATGAGAGTTCGCGGGAGGAGCCTGCGAGGCACCGCCCCACTCGAAGCGCGCTCATTGGGCGGACACGCTCGATCTCAAATAGAGAACGCTACGGATACTGTAGTCTATGGTTTGCGGTTTACTAGCAAATTGGTACACACGATTGAGCACCATGTTTCTCATGACATCCGTTTTGTTACTATACTTACAGTCTAGTTTATGTAGACAATTATAGTGCAATTATTTTTTCTGTTTTTAGTAGACGATTAGATATCTAATATAAATATATAAGTACAATATAGTATTTTCCTGAAACAACATATCACCTTTCATAAACTATCCCGATATTTAATTAACATTGGCAGTCTACGTGAATGTCCGGTTATTCATCTGCATATTATTTTTAAAGAAACGTAAATTTATCTTATTTTAACAGATGTAGGTAGGTACTTATTTGTAGTTTGTAAGTTATATCTGAAAATGTTAAGCAATTATACAGCTATCACGTGTTCCTATATAAGTATTACCCACTGAAGGAGAAAGTGGATTTTTAGGGATCCGTAGCTAAATGGCAAAAAACAGAAGCCTTGTCCTTTCGTCATGACCATCTATGTATCGTATGTCACATACGTTTTTTGGATGATTAGGTATGGGTAGGGTATGCTTGAAATTTGTTAGTTAGATGAATTTTATGAACCGTTACAAAATGATTTTGAAAAATAAAATTATTAATGGTAGTAAACACACCATCCATACTTGTAACTGAGGAGTAAAAGAAACACCGAGAGAGCATAGTCGCGTGGGGTAATTGTCTTTTTAAGTGGTATTAAGGCTTCAAACATTTTTTTTAATAATACGCTAATACTTTGGGAGATATTTCCTTCTAAAGTGTTACTTATTTACTTTAAAATTATGGAGAGAAAAATTGTAAAAAAAAATATTGGGCGTTATAGAGTTTAATAAAAAATTTAAACGAATCGAATTTCGAAGATTCGAAGGCGAGTCCAATTCGATCTCGAACAACTGTTTTTCAATACAGGTACAGTCTTCGCCAAAAAACGGATTACAAGGCTACTTACCTACAGCTTACAGCCTAGCAGCTATACACAATTTACTGGACCGGCTAAGCGCCAAAATGTTATGAACACTATATTTTAATTGACATTAAATCAAACTGTATAAGGCAGTGCCATGCTGCTTTTGTAGACGGACCAGTATGTACTGCCCGGGAGGTAATTCACGCTCACATGATACCGTTGGAAAGGGATAGCTATGCTTTCACGTTAGGTGCGGTTAGTGCGGTAGTCGGTAGCCCACTGGAGGGATGGGGTGAAGGGTTACAACGCTGCTGCATATGCGGACGTTAATGGGTGTCCTCATTCGCCAAAGGGGTCCGGCTGCTTGTTTGTTCCCCTATGCTTTAAAAAAAAATTACTATATATAGGTACTTATAGGAAGGTTAGCTTGCATAAATCGGCTATATAGGTTTTGTGAATCGGCGTCCGTTCAGTGAAACACGACGGTGACAGAACGACGCCGATAATTAATATGTGATAAGATACACTTAATGATAATATAATAATCAAAGAGTCGCCATATTTTAGATCACCATCTTTGTCACAGGTAATAGTCACTGTAGTAGCCTTTATTACGTCTTTGCTTCACAAGGTCCTATGGGCTACGTTTTTAGACGGCTGATCTTAAACTGTTCGTATTATTCGAGGTAGGTACGTACGTACTCGTACTTGTTAGGTTTCTCGTTCTTCACTACCCGCAAATAAAATATACGAAACGCTAAACGC
>JAFELO010000503.1:133526-145782 GCA_017140195.1 Eumaeus atala
CAACATTTGCTTAATTTCATTGTATTTTCATATCCAGAACTGTGTATTCACGGTAGTCTGTTGGCTGTAGTTTGACGTACTGAATAACGACCTTACCAAAAGAAAGCACCGGAATAATGGAGATTTAAGATTTGTACCATAGAAATACATATAAGGGCGGGATTCGAGCCCGCGACCTCTTGTGCAACATGCACGGCTTGGCTAAACTATTTTACCGCTGCGCCGCCGGTCGTCAATCCAAACGGAATTTAAATTTAACGTTGATTTCAAATCGAAGATGCAATGAATCTACTTTATGAGATAAGATTGCAGTTTATATATTTTATAAATTATCTCGAATATAATTTATCAATTAACCGTATTTTTATGAGTCTTAGAAATATGAAAGTTTCAATTGACGTCAAGTAATTTACTTAATCACGCCTAAACTACAAAACGGATTTTTATGGAGCTTGGCAATGTTAGCTTACCTACCAGAATAACACGTTCGCTTTAGAAACACCAATTTGTATACGTTCTATTTGTAATCCACGCGAGGGAGTCGCTGACAAAAGACAACAAGTTATTCATAAAATAAAGTAATTGTAAAAAAAATTACTTTTTGACACAGTCAAAGGTATTACTTTTTTATTTGTTTCTAACGTTGTTTTATAGAAAATTCGAGATAAGTTTCAAATTAAAAAACTTAAAGGTACAAATTGAGTAGGGTGCAGCGATCTGAATGTGAATAGAGCGTTTTGTTCTAACAGGTAGCCGTCGGATCGTATATCACCACCACCTGGGTGGTCCGAGATAGCACAAATATTTTGAACGCATTATAATGGAAATGTGCGAGGTTTGTAAGGCGGCTACGACTTTGTTGACGGACCACGACGAATGACGCGTGTTCGTTGTATATAAACGACCAGCCTACCGTGACACCCATGAGAGCACGCATTACATATCGTTCAAAGAAAACTTTTAAGCGTACGGTAATAGCAGGGTCAAGATAGGTGCCAGATTACAATGGATGTGCAGTTCTACACGAGCGACGTTCAGAATGCTGATTGCTATGTTAGTGGGTGAGGCTTCACTTATTGCGCTTGTTGGGTGACACCTCGTTCTATTGTCGTTGGAAGGCAGTGCAGGCTGTGTAGTGTATTAATGAAATGGTTCCTATAGAGACTCAATTAGATGGGTATATTAACACCTAATGTTTATTTCAATGAAACCGTTGAATTTAATGGGGATGCAACTTATTTTTATATACCTAATCCGTATCACAATGTTATCGAAATAAAAAAATCCGTTCAGTACTTTCGCATTTTTAATAACAATAGCAAGTATGAAGTATTCATTCTTTCAATACACATTTTTTATATATTGAACCTGAACAAGTGTAACGAGCTTTATTCGATTAACGACCTACCTAATAAAACTAAACACACTAAAGAAGTTTCATTTGGACTATAACTAATAATTATATTCCAAATCTCTTGATTTATTTTGTATTGATGGAAATCTTACGTTAACTATGTTAGGAATTACCATAGTAATAAGCAATTTACAGTTCTAAAAAACATACTGTACATACGGAACATTATAAAACAATGCTCGCGAGAGCGTGACCAACGGAGCTTATAGGTGAGGCCTATGGACGTCGTCCGGCTGATGATGATGATGAGACATTAAATAGCCATATTTAACCCGACTTAGAAGCCTAGAGGTATATTTTTCCCGACTGCGTCCGAAGGAGGGTAACCTTTGATACAGTAGTATTTATATTTTACTAGCGATTCGGCTTTCTCCGTACACGGTTGTACAACGGTGGGTGGTTTGCTATATTAACAAATTATGTACTGAAACCTCCACGGGAATCTTCTTTTTTCATACAGAAGACAGAAGAAAATAAATCAGTTACGAACATACAGCTTTTTGAGACTTTGTTTTATAATAGTATGACGTATATAAGTATCTAAGTACGTCAGTTTTGTTTGTATAAACCCTCAGTTCTGATTCATAGTTTATCGCAATCAAATATCGCGGGAATAAACTAATGTGATATCTTTTATGATAATTCAATTAAGTTAATTGTGTACATATTTCTCTAAAGTATACCGTTTTATTAAAGTCCTGGTATTTTATATGTATTTTTTAACATAAATAGATTATGTACAATTTAAGAACGGTTTATTTAAGTAAACCGATATTTTCATAGGTAGCCAATACTATGGCAAAGGATTAATCCTTTGATAGGTAATATTGACTACCTATCAAAATATTAAGTAAACCCGATTAGGTAGGTACTTTTAAAAGACTTTATGTTTGATGTTTTAAGAAAAATGTAACTAGTTGTATACATTATTGGTTACACAGGCATATGAACATCTCCGTGCAGTAGCCGGTCTGGGATGGATGCGATTAACAGGGGATCGGCCGTCTTGGCGTTCATTAGGAGAGGCCCACGTCCAGCAGTGGGCCGATAAGGGCTGACAATAATGGTGATGATGATGATGACGAAATGAGATTGATAAAACTAAAATTTTAACGTCAATATAATGAAAAAACTGGAGAAACACATAAACAAGAAACATCTTACGAATTATCAAACGTAACTAAATAACAAATACCTACTTCCACCATAGATATAAGTTGAAACGTAAAGAGAATATCCAGCGATAGGGCACCTGTAGATAGGAACCTGTCCTTAGCTGGTGTCAGATAAAAGTCGGCGGACGCCATCACAAATAAATATATTCATTAGGTGACACCCACGCCGTATCTCGGCACTAAATCCTGCGGAGGTCGCCGACTGTCTCTGGCCGTTTTAAACAACTGAGAAAAAACAAATAGAACCAATAAGCCGACACCATTAAATAATAAAGGGAATCGTAACGAAACCGCTTTATTGATTGAAGTTTACGCGAATGTTACTGGTTATTATGAAATTACTGTAAGGGATAAATGAACCGCGACATTGTCCGTAAAAATCCTATTAAATCGTATTTATTTCGTTTTAACGGATTTTGTCGCGGTTCATATAAACTACGTTATAGTCCTATTGAGACTATTTTTATTTGGTATATATATGGCACATAAGATGATTTGATTTAGGGTAACAAAACCGGGTACTGACCGTTTCAGCAAATCTAAGTTGCCTTATAACTTTGTTTGCGTGTTTTACGACTGCGTCAGAAGAGTATTGCCTAATCTTTGACTGTGTAAGTAGGTCTCTATGTTCCCCACTACATCCGGAACTGGTTGACAACTTTTAACGTATTCGGTGTACCTAGATTCGTCTGGAGCGCGAGTGACACTAGTTACGTTAAAATATATCTTTAGCACTAGAAAATTTTATTTTTTCATAAATGTTAGGTTTGGTAATAGCAATTTAATAATTGACAATGTTTAGAGTAGTAACTTTGTGTAAGTTATATTTAACTTAAGAATTACTTAGGTTCATCATGATCAGCATCAGCCGGACCTCCAATGGCGGCCCCGCACCGGAAGACGGAGTGTGGGACGAACTCCTACCCTGACTTGCTTACTTACGGAGTGGCGGAGAGTCACTGGATGTAAGTGTCACGTGACCGTTGCGAACGGATCTCTATGGGGGAGGGGCCTGTTTAGGAGACTATTTAAATTAAATCTCATCGTTGCTAAAAAAATATTTTGAGTGGGTACTCTGTGTAAAATTTATTTCAAGCTTGGTACTCTACTCCTTATGTGGCACCCTAAGGCAAGTTTCTATTAAGTGGGCCTTGTAGCTACTATTCTAACAGCAAAGTGATTAGATATAGGCACCTTTCTAACTTTTAGTCTGAATTTCTACGTTTCACTTACTTTTTTTCCGTATGCAGGACTCAGAATTACACGTCGCAAATCAGCAGTCCCAGATGTTTAATGAAAAATTCTATATTTTATATGAATGTTGCTGATGTAGGTAATTTTGCGAGACATATATTAAAGGTAAAAGTTTGTGTGATTTGTTGAACATTGTGGTTAAATATTCTTTAGTTTAACAAATATCTCGAACTTTTTATAAATAATAATAATATTATTATAATTTTAGAAGAAAAGATGGGAATAAAAACGAAATTATCTTTTTCACTTCTGGGCAGAAGTATAGTTTTCATAGAGTCGTCAGCCATTATTAAAATACGTGTGCGGGTTCTTTATATAACTTACAAAACTTTGTGTATATTGAATAATTCAAGAATAAGAGTCAACATGTAATTCTTTAAATTTTATGAACCGCAAATGAAGGATAGTCATGGAACTCTACCAAGATCTGTACAGCCTTGATAGACAGATGCCTGTCTTGTTTTTAGTTAGTTTTCTAGCAGAAAATAAGTTGTTTCAACTACATAACACATGCAGATGAAACAATTTCGTTTTTCTTTTTATAACTACTAACTAGCTCGAAATCACCAGGTACTCTACAAATACGATCTCAACAGGACCGATGGGCATATCTAAAATACCTACCAAAAGTAAATTTCATACTTCATCAATTTCTAAATGCCCAGTTACATATATTACTTTTTATATTTATTTTTATTAATAAAATAAATATAAAAAAGTAATGTTTTTTACAAAAAAAGATATATAAAAAGTAAGGTCGTAAAGCCGATATTCCAGTTACTTTACATCTGGGCACGGAAAGACGGTCTTACCGTAACATGTGTGCCGTCGGCAATGTAAAATATCAAAATATTTAACGCCGTGACAGTAGTTGTAAGGTTTTGGATCCCGTGCTTAAGAGATTATAACATAATAGGAGAAACTATTTGTATAAGCCTGTAGACAATTAGTGCAGATAAATTTTCATTGTTAGTAACCGCATAGAACAGTGTCCATTCCTAATTGAATTTGTTGTCATTGTAACGTTTCTTTTATGAGATAGGAGGAAACATTTGATTGTTTCTTTGCAGAAATTTTTGACAACTGTCCTTAGCTGTCCTGACCGACATTGTGCTGTGATAAATTGAGTTTGTTATCATTGTAACTTTTTTTTATGACATAGCGTGCAAACGAGTAGGTAGATAGTGACTACCGCCACCCATAGACATCTGTCAGACTAGGCCGACAACGCGTCTACGGCCTTTTAGGATTAGGAATGTCGTTTTCACGAAGACCACTTAGTCATATGGGATCGGAAATACCGAGGGAGGCAGCTGCTTCCACAGTACAGTTGTGCGCTATAAGAACTGGCGCTTAAACCGCACTGTTGTAGATTTACGGACATCAAGGTGATGGGCGTGGAACTTAGAGTTCTGTTACGATGTCCTAAGATGGAATTCTGCCGCTGGTAATTAAGCCGAACAATTCCTTGGAACACTTCCCACAAAATAAATATTATAAAAGACGAATAGCGAACCGTTGTCTCTTCGTAGGACCAAAGAATCGAGCTGTCCGGAAATAACTTGGTCGTCAACGATTCGAGTCGCTCTACGTTGTATGCGGCCAAATAAAAGGAGCTTATATTGCGGGGCCTCTGCCCAAAGGTGGGTGAAGTACTCCATATGGGGTCGGACCTGCGCCTTGTAAAGATGCAGCCGATGAACTGGATTAAAGTACTGCTTCGTGTAATAAATACGACGCTGAAACTAAAATTCATCATTTTTATATAGATCAATGAATTTTTGCCAAGTTTCGTGAAAAAAAAAATTTGCGAAGCCGAGATGGGCTCCCAGTGTGGTGTACAAGGTAAAAATACTAGATAGGTAATGAATATTATGATGCCATTGACTCTCTCTGGTGTATTTCTTTGTTTCTTAAGAATAGGTCATGTAGGCGCCTGTTGATTAATTTGGCAGATGAGTACTTTAATTATTATAGAACTATGTAAAATAATTTTATAATATACTTACATTTATTCCAAGCACTATGTAAAATTAATATATTATATTTACATTCCAATGTAGATACATAAAAATCTTATCTATTCGCAGATGTTAATGACCGTTTTCAGATACGATCCAAGCACTATGTAAAACTTATATAATTTATTTACATTTCAACTAGGTACATAGAAATCGAATATGTTCCCAGATGTATTGATTATTTTAGGGGACTTGATAGATCCCACTCCAAGCACTATGTAAAATAAATATAAAATATTTCAATTTCAATTAGATATATACATACATTTTCTTTTATGTTGTAGAAACGAACGAGAAGAGGGCCCACCTGATGGCGAATGGCGGTTAAAAACGCGTTGGTACTACACGGCCACATTATCTGTAGACGTTGCTGAAATGTTAAGCTCCTTCCCGTTCCCCTTTCACCTTCCCATGCTCGAGTGAGCAAGCAAGTGAGTTTCATCAGAACGTCGGCGCACTATACCAACGACTGGACGTCATCGATGTCAGGTCTACAGATATTGTAACCGAGATGTACTTATAATACACGCAAAACTTAAAGAGACCGGAAGGCCATTATTCTAATTTTAAGTTTTTGAACTATTCTCCATCAGTCGAAACAATCACCAAGCACAATGTAGGCACCTATTTCACAGATGTTCTTCCCTTCTCGACGGCCAGTGTGTGTGTGGAATAATAAAGTGGCAAGTGGCAAGATATTTTTATGGTATGCGGACACAAAGATGTATTGCAGCCTTTAGAAATCCATTATCCGCATGATTGCAGACATGTTACCCCTCCTTTAGCCGTAAGACAGCAAAGCTGTCACATAACAGTGGTATCACGTGAGCGAAAAGCATCTATCTCCTTGGTTCATATTTTTGATCCTTAATTCGGTTGCAACGCATAGCATAGGTACCTCTTACTATGTATATAATTACATAACAACAGAATCAGCCTAATGGTATTCATTACAATACCAAGTTGATACATCCTCTTCACTGGCACATTAATTTGAACCTGCCACTGCACTGAGATTGTGGTTTTTAAAGACTTTCATTAAACATTGATATAAAAATCTAATGTTGTATGTAATAATTAAAGACATTCCTATGTTAAAATTTGTATAACTAAGTATAGTCTTAGAGGAGGATAATGTATCAAGTTTAAGTTATTACATTTATTTTATAATACCTACACGGGGGCAAATGAACTGTGAGTTTTGATGATTTCCGACGCCCATAGACATTCGCAGAATTGTTTAGCAGGTGCTTTGCTCCTCCTTCCCTGTTTACCTCCAATGTGCCTCCGAAAAGTCACAAAGCGCATTGCGACAACATAGCCGTCACTTCACGACGGTGTTCCATGTGTGAGAGGTAGGTACCTCTCCAGTTGTACAGTACAATTCGGCTGCAAACCAGCAGGAACTACCTCTAACTAATTAATGGCTAGCATTAACCCGCTCTTTTTGTACGCAGATATTCGCAAATGTACTTTATGCAGTTTTTTTTCACCCGATTAAAGATTTATTGCATGGGAAAATGGTCCATGTTTTTCTTGAACATACCAATCTATACATATAATTATATTCTCTCATTAATTTCCTACTCCTATAGGCTGTGTGGCCTTATATTATAATCTACACAACTTATATTATTTGTTTGTACCGGAATGAGTATAGTTTTATTTCGGATGACTTTATTTAACAATCTAGTTTAAGTCTTCCTTATAATTTAATTTATTTAAAATTAAAAAAAATTTGTGTAAAAAGTGTGTAGAGTGGGAATTTTAATAATTTAATAGATACTCCTGTCAGTAATAGTAATAGATAAATATTTTTTAAATTCACTACATCTCCTTCATAAGACTGCCTATAGACTATAGTGGCATTCCGATCCCACGTGGCCGTTTTCATTAAGTGGTTCATTAATTTTATAACGTGGTACTCCCTGCGCTATATGAGCGTATTTAGGTAAAGTTGCTTATTCTTACCCTCTTATTGATATGATATCAATATTATTATTCTAAAGGAAGTCGATTTCACTAAACGTTTACATAAGAAGTACACATGTTCCAAAGGGATGTACAAAGCATCGACACCGTCTGGACAGAAAAGGAGCTTAATAAATCTGCAATACCTAGTATTATTGTATATTGTTAATTTGAGCGAATTGAAAAGTGAGCTATTAACTGTAAGCGGAAACCACAGCGATCGAGATTGCTACAAATTAAAGAGCTAGCACAAAGAAAGTGTATTTACGATCAAAGAAACAACTTTAAAAGCAATACGTACAACGGCAGTTGTGTTTCGGTCGCTACCTTCCGGCAATTCTCTTTTCCCTGTAATTATAAACAAACCATGCACTGATATTCTTTGCATAATAAAATCGATAAAAATATTGTTGGAAGCAATTATATCGACCCACCCGAGGCATGTGATAATAGTTCTCAATACTTCATTGTTAGTTATCCTAAACATATGTTCTGCGGGTTCCCGATGAAGTATTTATAGGATATTCAATAATGTTCAAAATGATGGCTTTGAGTTACGCATTTAATTAAAATGGAGCGCACTGGTTACATCAAGTATTAGAATGCTAAGCATGATTAGCTGCCGCTACGTTTAACTGTAGAACATACGATTAAAATACCTCGGTCTCTATTAGCCGCGACGATTAGTTCTTAGGTAGAAAGAGACATATGTATATTTATACGCCGCTCTAAAGAAATTGTGAAAGATCACCTGTGCTCACTACTGTAATTCTGCCACCGAGCGGTAGAGCACCTGTCCCTTTCATACGGTTCAAGCTTAAGCTGAATCGAACGAGTGTGAGTAGGAGTAGTTCCAATCCCGCTCACAAGCGGAACGCCACAAAGGAGTAGCGGCAAATGTATAACATAAACTTTATACCTATATAATAAGGTTTCAATTAGTTTGTGTCAAAACGTGGAACGTAAAGAACAGGACGGAAGGCTGCAAATGAATCGAGCGCCGCCGTAGTTTTGACGCGTTCGGAAATCGAATTAACAGCGTTAGAGTGAGAGGTGGATGGAGGTTCGATATAGCGGAGGCAATTTTTTTGTTATTGTTTAGCTGTGGTGATTTTTTTCCAAGGCGTGCTAATGGGAGTAGGCGCGCGAGTGGGCGCGCCGGTAAGGCAAGCGCGCTCTTCAGTGTTCTGGCTGAGCTTCGAGCGAGCGCGTGCTTGAGTGTCCGTAGGTCTGAGTTACGGTCTGTGAACTGTTGTGAACTTATGTGCGTATGCTCTCGGTAGCTCTACCATGTTGATATCGGCGGGCAACGGCCCCACACCTGACTTCTCGCCTGCTTCCTGCTGCTCCACCTGGAAGATGGAACCAGCGCCGTCTGCGCCCGCTATGACACAATCTCTTAACATATCACCTAATGGTACGTACAAAATAGTTGTTTCTAATGGCCTTTTAGGTATATAATAATTAGCACAAGCTTAGTAAACCTTTTGAAAAAAAAAAATCTACACAACATGCATAATAACTATAAACTATACCCTACCATAATATGCTTACGGCAGGTACCATAGATGCTACCTGGCATAGGAAACCTTCATCAGTACGTTTTTTTTATTAAAATCTGTAATGTATTCAATAAAATGCGTAACAGTAGAATCTAGTAGGGTCCAAAAATAAATCAGTAATTAATCAATAATTTATAGATAATATTTTTCATAACCAATTTCGTTTTTACTGTATGTTTAGAATGTACTAAAATTTCCCTAACTTTTTCAACAATTATGAACATAATATTTTAGAGTGTACTAAAATTTTCCTAACTTTTATAATGTTTACAAATTCATAGTATAAAATATACTAATGAAGTACATAATTTACTACGAAGAACATATGATTTTAATACAATAGCTATAAAGTAAATATAGTTTGGAGCGAAAGAAAATATCGACACCATGCCGTCGGTATATCAAACCGTGCAAAAATCAAACAATATTCATCTTATTTTGCTGTCAAATATAGCTCTTGTGTTGTTGCTAATTAAGATATATATTGCAATGTTTACCATGGCGTTAGTGCAATGCTATTTTAAATATTACGTCTTAGAGGGAGAGAGGCCCTTAGTCAATATGTATCTACTCAAACCTTTTTTTATTATTTATTTATCTTCGAATAACAATTAATCTTTAGGCAATAGGCAGCATTGTTAGATAATTTGGTGCCTATGTGCCAAAATTTTTAATATGAGAAAATTATCTATCATGTACATAACATACGCGGGTAAAACCGTTAATAATATTTAGCTACACTATATTCTAATATGAAAATAGGTAAAATTTTGTAATATGTAATCTAGGGCACATACTATGAAACAAATATGTTTATAGGCATCAATTGCACCCAATTATTTCCGACATATTACTTCACATATATAAAACCTTTTTAAATATGATATTGTTTCTAGTTTCTTAGATATCAGTAATTTTTTAAATGAATTTTGATTTTCTACATTTTGCCTAGAATTTGATCAAAATATAATTAATTTAATAGATCGGTCGTCTTAGCATTCACTGAAAGAGGCCTATTTTCAGTAGTCGACCGATAAGGGTTGATAATGATGACAACGATGATAAGTTATTGAAGCTAAACAGTGAACGACTGGTGTGCCCCTTGTGAAGGTAGCATAAAACAGATAGGCCTAGTTTGTGTAACATAATGACTGCAAACGACGTACAACCGATTGTGCAGTTGTAAGGAAAGGTGTATAACCCCTGAAAAGCCCGTGATCATTAATACCAATCACGTCGTTATTGATGTATGATTTATATGTATTTCTTGGCCGAAAGCTTCAGAGCTCATCCAGATTTAATCCACCTCCCTTTGTGGTTTACTGGGATGTGTCTGCTATATGTATATGGCCTCTTGCGAAGGATCGGAACTGGCAAATTTGTATTGTATACAAATTTGCCAGTTCCGAGGTCAATCAATTCAAAATAAAAAATAAGACCCGTACTGGATATGCAATATATTGTACACCAGCTGATATTAAAATACATAATATGTAACTCTTGACAGATCTAACACAAAGTTGACAGTTTTTAGTGCCTATTATAAAGTTCCTACAAAAAAAATCTCATTTTTTTTACCCATTTCTTGCGGACACATAATTAGTACCCGTAACAAATACCATTATATCATTATAGCTCAGAATGATAAATACACCATTAAGTATTGTCATTATCTGTTAGCAGTGTTTGCTAGTTGTATATATTTAATATATTGTCATTATATTTTAGAAGTACCAGTATAATTTAATGTTCCACAAATATAGAATTGTAACATCTATAACATCTTAGTGAATAAACACAAAATGCAAATCTATCATACAGCTTAATTTATATAACCTATTTAAGCGAAATCTATGATTGTTACATTGTAGCCGAATTGGTCTTGTGCGAGGGAAAGGAACACAAGTGACAGCTACAATTTCGACCCTTGAGTTTCGGGTGGTTCTAAGTGGATGTGGAGCAAACGACGGCGTTTCACCATAATTTATTTAGACATTAATGGACGTTGTTAACCAGTACTTTTTACTTATGAGGTAATTATGTCTGGTCGCTCGCTCAAAAAAAAAAAAAATAAACAGAAAGACACCAGCACTATAGAGTTCCTATTCACCGGAGTGAGTGAGAGTTTTCCTTATACCCAGGAGAAAACTTAGCCTGGACCGAAATAGCACCGTTGTCTTGTTTTGTTTCTTTTTCTTTGTGCTTGGAATGGACTACTTAAATCTAGGTCTGGCCTGCTGTTTAACTAACATATTTTCTATTTGATTATGCTAATGTCTATCAGGTTAGTTAGATTATCATCAGATGATTTAAGTACTCGTTTGCCAATTATGTCTTAGATAATAAACGAAATGGCAAAACGGTTGGTGTTCTGTAAGGATCTATAGCTTTTGTTCCAGCAATTTGCTTCTTTTATAATGATTACATAATATGCTTTTAAATAAATAATTTGCATTTTTATTATGCAAATATAGAGCTATTTTGATAAATATGTGAGAAGTGTGATACCGTTTAATAAATTAATTTAAATAAATAATCACCATTATTATGAAAACTGTGATGATTTCTTTGATTGAACCATCCTGATAAACAAATACTGGCTACTTTGGAAATTTCATAATTTAAATGCTTTCTTTTTAATTTGGTCTAACAGTCATGACGTGTTTCTCGTCTATTTGCCTTGGGTCTTGCAAGTTCCGAGTCCCTTTAGGAAGTGGTAGTGCAGTGCTGCGTAGGAGGAGGTAGTGCCATGCATAGTGCGTGATATTACATCCTCCTATGCAACGGAATTGGGTCGGGGAGGTACCTCTCGTTCACTTGATACTGGCGTAAAGTGAGTAGCCGGTGCCCATTGTGGGG
>JAFELO010000503.1:145792-211157 GCA_017140195.1 Eumaeus atala
GGGGGGGGGGGGGGATGATAGGAGGGCAACGCATCTGCGTTACCGTCATACGAATGTCCATGGGCATCGGTAGTCATCAAAAGGCTCCGAATGCTCGTTTGCCCCCTTATGCTATAAAAAAAGAGACCTTGATAGTTCAATCAAACATCTGAATCAAACCCCATTATTATCCAGTGGAACTCCTACTTATTAGGTACTATTTTGTAAGTCCAACGGCTCAGCTACACAAAGAGAAACTCGGCCTACGACACAAGATGTCGATGATCACTATTCTGGGCTACTTCTCGTTAGCTGGCTCGCTTAGGTTAGGTTAGTTAACTTTTTTTTTGTTGTTGACGCGGGGAAACGCATTTACGCGCCTTCACTGGCCCTGGGTGGGGTCCAGTGGTGTGTGGGGCTCGCGGCACATTATATAGTGCCGAATACCCACAAAAACCACCGCGAGTGCCACCAGTGCCGCCTTTGATGAGGTGCCCCGGAACAACAGATCATCAGGGCACCTCGACGGCAAGTCAGCCCCCGAAGAGACCGACGCCACCTCCACAGATGGGGTTGTCCCGCACCACAGGACAACACCACCGACTTTGGGATAGTGCAATGGTGTGAGGTTCCCATCCTCGCCCCTTGCCCCGTGCGCAAATGCGCCGCCACTTCTTGCTCTTTTGTCCCCTCTTCTTATAAGAGGGGTACAAAGAGCGGCACCTCCTCCTGCTCTTAAGTCCCCTCTTCTTATAGGAGGGGTACTAAGAGCCGCCACCTCCTCGGTTCAATTGGCTTCGCCCAAGGTGTCTCGGATAACCCCAGGCTACTGAGCCCCACCGCCACGACAAGGCTTGAACCATGGTGGAGAGGTTAGTTAACCTAACCTAACCTAAGCGAGAAACACCTCAGCGCTCTAACCAGCTCGCTTAGATGTTTCTGGGAAATAATGGAATTAAATAATATTTCCCTCATATACCGACCGCACAGTTAGTTGATCCATTCTAATTATGAGTCAAATTTATGACATATCTAATTATCACAATGAGTAATTCATAGCTGTTTGGGAGACAGTGACATGGCTCTTTTTTGACACAATTGTGATGAACTATTTGAGGAAACATCACTATTCAGTTGTTCGATAGACTAGGGTTGTCTGGAAAAGGTAGATGTCGAGAAAAACTTCAGTCAAACCAGGATTATTTTTAAAGCATCAGCAAACTATTCCTAAGGGTTTGCTGCCGTTACAGAGCTCACAATCATCTTTTGTTCAACGACTTCAGAACATCACATTTTAGGCCATACTAAAATAAAATAAAAAAACTTTTTATAACGGTCCGTCTGAATGTTATAAACTCTACGCGTTTTGCAAGGCGCGGGTCGAAGGCGAGGCAGCGTTTGGGCATATGTACTTGAATATACATATTACAGTTTTTTTTAATATAAAGATACAAACGAGCACCGCGAGTCTTTTAATGACTACCCGCGCCCATAGACATCCACATCATTGTTGCAGATCACCTCCCTCGCCCCTTTTCTTCAATAGGCTACTGGCTACTCACAAACGACCACTGTCCATGTACGGTGGAATCGTGTGAGCGAGAGGTGCCCCCGCTCACACGATTACCCCCCGGTAGTGCCAGCCCAATTAAGCTGAAATGTAGTGTGACACTACCTCTTATTGCAGCAAATATATAAAAAATTGAAAAATCATTTCAAATGATTTTACCAGTCGAGTCATGTCAAGAGTCGCAGATCAAAAGGTTTCATCTATGATGCTATCTATTTCTATTTATTTTAAATGACGCCGACTACCCATAATTGTTCGACTCACAACAATTTATTATTATTATAATATAAACTACCTTTCTGCCCTTAACGCGGCAGACTAAACTAAATATGTATAAAAAGGAGCTGTATTTGTTTAAGAATACAGTGTATTTTTCCAAAATAATAATGTCAGTTTTTAATCTGAATTAAAGAAAAAACTAGTAGGCCTGGTTGCAAACATGGCTTTTATGGTGCAAAGGCCAACCAATGTCAAAAATATCGTAATAATTCACTTTATTTATTAACCTACATTCGGCATAGCTCGTTGTAGTGAACATTTTCCTACCTTTACAAAAAATAACTCGTGGAGAATATGGGCTACTATAACGGGTGCCAATATTCGATATGGAGCATACATTTGCGTCACAATGAACGAGCTATTTGCTATTAAACTTATGTCTCTCATTATCATCAGTCTGCATGTAGAGATATGTATCGAATGCCGCCAGGGGATGGACAGCCCGACAGTATAATGTGCATACCAGAATAGATAACCAATCGCATCCATTCCTGTTACTAATGTTTATTCGCTGAGTGAAAATTACATTTTTCGATATTTCGACACAATTATTTACTAGCGAATAACCGATAAAAAAAAATCTAAATTTAGACGCAGGTTTAAATCTTAATTTAGACGATTTGTATCAATACATGTTACTGTATCTACATTGAATATTTTACAAAAGAAAGAGAGAGGAATGAGAAACAAATGTATTTGACTAAAAAAAAAGTGTATTGGACGGATTTGAATGAAAAAGAAATTCCTAATGCAAAATAACAGCAAACTACAAGTGTGATAAACATAATAACGTGTTACCGAAATTTTTTACGACTAATGAGCATTATATACTGAAATATAAAAATTTAAGGATCTGGAAAGTATGGCATGGAACTTTAAGAGCCGAGCTACATAAATAACATCATCAATACGCTTAATAAATTATTACATTAGTATACATACATATATGAATGGCACTGGTTGTGAAAATTGTTGTACTTGACGGGCATTTCCTGCTTAGAAATTTAAACACGAAGATCAGGAACGTTAAGAGCCCAGATGCACTAATATATATGTATATGTTATAGTACTCTTAACAACAAAGGGGCTTCGGCGAACTGGTTGTTTGGTGTCCCGTCTGTTTTGACACTGAAATAGACGGCGAGTGATGGCGGTACCATCAATCGGATCAGCGACAGGCAGTAGTGGCGCCGGTCCGAAAGCTAATCTGCGATTGGCAATCCGCCTGATCAGCGTAGTATTTATGAGCATTAACCTCGAATGGATGACAGGAATAGAATTCGGCCCCTAGTTCCCAGTAGTTCCACTAGTCATGGCGGTGGTAGCGGCTGCGGTAACGGTGGAACAAGGAGTGCTAAGAATCTCCGAGCTACGTACCGCTACTACCGATTTCTCCTATCTACGTACAATGGACGAACGTTCAGACTAGATAACCATTTTTTTGAGCTGGAGGTGGAACTGGGAAAAAATCCGATGGCACGTTCAGAGGCTATGTGAGTCCAAAGATAAGGCGAGGACACCATAACTCTGTCAACGTGTCCCCTATACCACTTCAGGGAAGGCGACACTCCATCACAAGGTGGCGTGGGATTCCTCGTGAATAAGTCCCTCGTAGGCGACACAGTCAAAATATCTATTATGTTGGGTAGGGTTGGCGTTCTCGTACTAAAACTCAATGAAAGGTATAGGCCTTAAAGTGATATAATTATATACACCAACCTCGACATATTACGGTGACGACGTGGAGACAACCTATGAGGATGTCCCAAAGGCCCTTACATATCACCTGCAAGGCTCACTTCAATGTTGTTATGTGGGACTTTAATGCCGAGGTGGGAGTACGAACTGGTGTCGAATCGAGTCTGGGACACCATGGAGTCGGAAGTCAAAATCGTAGGGGGTAAATGCTGGTAAACTTCCTCGAGAAAGAGGGCCTCTTCTTAATGAATTCCTGTTTTAAGAGGAAGCACCATAGGAAGTGGACATGGCAGAGCGCCGATACTGTGGCAAGGAACGAGATAGACTTTATTATGGCGCACCGAAAGCATATATTTAGGGATGTCTCCGTGATAAAGAGGTTTAAAACTCTTAATTTAAGACTGATCCGCAAGTTGGCGGTAGCTCAACGGGCTATTGAACGTGCTATGTTTGATGTTTCGCTGTCCGACAGAATTCGTAACGAAGTCATAAGGAAGAGAACTAAAGTATCCGATATCGCGCGACGAATAGGCTCGCTGAAGTGGTAATGGGCTGGTCACACACCCAGAAGAATAATAGATGGCACATAGACTAGTAAGGTTCTGGAGTGGAGGCCGCGTTTAGGACGAAGTGTTGGTCGACCGTTCACCAGGTGGGAAGACGATCTCCGTACAGTAGCCGGTCCGGGATGGATGCGAGTAGCAGGAGATTGTTGGGCTTCGCGTTCATTGGGAGAGGCCTAAGTCCAGCAGTGTACCGATAAGGGCTGATAGTGACGATAATGATGTAATATGGTATAATAAAACAATAAACAAAATAAAATAAATGATAGACAACTGTAAGAGTTCTCCGAGATAAATTTTAATTTACTCCACAATATATAGAGTATGTATCATGACTGCGTCTGTATCTTTATTGATGAAGCTGCACTAGATTTTATTTTAGAATGGTTTACGTGAAATTGTAACAATAGGTATCTTTAGGCACCCCACCATGGTTCAAGCCTTGTCGTGGCGGTGGGGCTTAGTAGCCTGGGGTGAAACCAGGCGAAGCCAATTGAATCGAGGGGGATCTTTACACTCCCCTTATAAGAAGAGGGGGCTTAAAGATCAAGAGGAGTAATCGCTCTCGTTACCTCTCTTATAAGAAGAGGTGACCTAAGAGCAACAGGAGGTGGCGCTCTTGCGCACGGGTCAAGGGGCGAGGATGGGAACCTCATCCCATTGCACTGTCCCTAAGTCGGTGGGGTTGTCCCGTAGTGCTGGGCAACCCCATCTGTGGAGGTGGAGTTGGTCCCTTACGGGGCTGACTAGTCGTCGAGGTGCCCTGATGATTGTTGTTCCGGCGCATCACACCAATGCTGGCACTGATGAAACTCACAATGGTTTTTGTGGGTATTCGGCACTATCATGTGCCGCGAGACCCACACACCACTGGACCCCACCCAGGGCCGATGAAGGCGCATAAATGCGTTTCCCCGCGTGAACGAAAAAAAAAGGTATCTTTAGGCTAGCCTACATCCAGCTCTAGTACTCAGGTAATCCCGTTTAAAATTATACAGAAATTTTTAGATAGGTCTTCGGTCCACATATTTGAGCATATGTCTAAAAATATTCAGGTGTTTGTTCTCCATAATGTATTTGCCAGATTTTATACAGTAAAGAAAACTTTATTTAATAACAATTAGATAATAATGAAAAAGAAAAACGCTAGGAATAAGGAGATTGTTTTTTTTACTGTCGTGCTGATTTTAACCACCGATAGATTCATCGAAACAAAATTATTATCCTTATATTTTTTTACAATTTCACATAATTTGACTTACGCAACAAGGCGCACACACAATCCGTGTGTCTTTTGTCGTCGCCAGCTGCGATGATCGAGCGAAATGCGCGATCTATCGCAGGACATTGTTGGCATTGTGCCGCCGATCGGACCAATTAATCGATAGATTGGCCGCTAGATACCCCGGTAGCGTTTCCGGCGAGCGCTGTTCAATATTCACCAGCTACATGTCACTGGTGGCTCAAATCTTCTGTCGTTAATCAATGTAGTTGGTTTTATTGGTGCATAAGGTGATGACGTTGATAAGGTTATTTGAAACGCAATATTCACATTGCGTCAAAAATGTTCGCGAAATACTTCGTATCATTTAGCTGGCATACATCAAGCTATGTCAATCTGCAGCGAAGGATGAGGTGGTAACTGTTCCCAAGCCGTGGACGGCAGCAGGTTTTAAAAACGTTTTTGTAGTTGTTAGTTTTTTAGATTTCCGTACCCAGTGGCTAAACGTTACCCTATTACTCAGACTCGTCCTGTCTGTCCGTATGTCCGCCACCAAGTTGTATTTAAAGAATTGCAAAATATTTTTTTATTGCCGCTACAACAACAAATATTAAAAAGTGGAAGTTATTATACAACAAACCTGTTTTTGGCGTCATTTCTAGATTATGGTACGGAGTCCTTCGTGCGGCGAGTTTGCCTTGCGCTTGGCCGGTTTCAATCAGTCATACTGATTTCTCTTTCGCAAAAACTGTTACAGCTTTATAGCTGTAGTGATTTTTGTACAGCTATATAAGTTGCATTAAAAGTTATCAGTTCCCGTATAATAATTTACAATAACTACCCAAAAGCTTGTAAAAATGGCTATTACAAGTACTTAATTTTTTTTTCTTTTTTTTCGGACCTGAACTTATGCTCTGGAAGCGAAGAGCAGCCCCATACAGCTTCATCGGAATGAAATGACAAGTACGTTACTATTCTGTATATTTGTATGGAACGAATAGCGAGAAGTGAGCTGGTACTATTTATTATTACTAACCAAAATAATCAGTAGGCATAAGGTATTTGCAGCAAGTATAAAACGAATTAAACATTGCGAAGCAGTCGATTGTTAAAGACCCGTCAATCAAACGTGATATGTTAGTAATTTCACTCATTAGTAGGTTTGAACGATATTGATTCCATTTAATGGGAAACAAATTTTCTTTTAGCCTTTTTTGTAGAATTTATACTAAGTACTTTATGTCTTAAAGAAAAAGAGAAAATATTATGCTATAGAAACATTATTTCTGGCTACTCACAAAACGTACGAAACGTGACAGGATAGGTATCACCACGTCTGTATCGTGTGAGCGAGAGGTATTTCCTCGCTCATGCTGGCCCGATTCGGCTGCAATGCAGTATGGCACTACCTTACCAAGCTTTAATTGAGTGTTATAACAGTCAATTAACGCTTAAAATCTTATAAGATTGCATTTATTTTTAACTGATCTTATAGAAATAAAATATTCAAGGATTTTAACTGAACTTATAAAAATAAAATATCCTCATTAGAACATGAAAATTGAAATGTGCATTTTAAATTAATATAAGTGTTGGGCCAGTAAAGGCCAGTGGGCCATTGAAAGAGGCAGCAGTGGACCGCTAGAGGCTGATAATGATGATGATGATAAGTGACGGCGAACTTCCAATCGAATAATAGCAAACAACTAATCACCACCCAAAAGGGGCAGTTGCTGTTAAGCAAGCCTACATACTTCAAGGGTAAGGGGCAAAGGGAACGGCAGATGTGAGAGGGATATAAGTAGTAAGAAAGAGATGTAGCTACATTCCATGTATTGCTGATTGGACTGAGTTATAGGTGGGAGCACAGAATTTCTTTCCATCTTTCCCTCATAGCCAGGTACGTCTCTTATAAATGAAGGACATTTATTGTTGTCGTGTGATCCCCGACGAACTGTAGGGGAGAGGGCAACAGCGCCGCCATCAGTAATAGGTCCCCCTGAAAAAAAAAAAAAAAGCTGTCGTGTGATCTAAGGCGTTTCCTAAAGCCTAAAGGCTACGTTTCCTAAAATCAAATTTTGGTTTTTTAAGACGTAGTACGATGCTGCCTAATTCGGCCCAGCACGGATGTACTGGGCAGGTACGTCCCGCTCACAGTATGGCGCCGTAACGTGACAGACAGCTAAGCTGTAACGTTTTGTGTGGCTTGTGAGTTTCCGGTGACCTATTGCGGGGATGGGGGAGGAAGGGCAGCCCCCTGTATATGCAGATGTTAATCGGTATCGATAGTCACCAGATCCGTCTGGTCTTTTATCATCCTATGCTACGAAAAGGTATTATATTTTAATAGAGATAAACTATTCAGAATGCATTACAGGTATTTGGATAATACTGGATATACCCAACTTTTCACATTCTTTGTCGTAAGTAGAAATTAAGAAGTGTGTCTGCGTAACATTTGCCACACAAAATGGCCGTAATGTGTATGTAAACTGGTATTACGGTTAGGTAATCTTTGAACACGCATCTAGGCTTAACTTAGGAGAAGCCAAGCAAGCAGGCGCCAAGAAGTCTGTCTGAGTAGATTTATAGTTTATTTTTGTATGTATTCAAATAATATTTACGATTATATTCTAGTATTTGTTTATAACTTAGTTCTATCGTTTCCTTATTCTTAACAGCGAAGGAGACCAAACGAGAAGTCGGAGCGACTGTTTTCATAGTATCTATAGAAAAACGTCATCTTCACGTTTCACTTACTGAGTCATAGTAGGGGGAAGTACCTTCCCGGTTGGGCCGGTCCAATTCAGTTGCAATGCATTAAGGCACTACCTCTAACAAAATTCTTAAATTCGTACAAAAACCTTTATAATTGTATAAGTTACCGTTTGTGTATACATGGGAATAAGTAGAATTATCTGATAGTTTAGTATGCACCTATCTGTAAAATTTTATAAGTTAGATTGCTTGTACAATTTTTTGCTACATTAATAAACTTTTTATTGTATTATTATATTATATTATATTTATATTATATTATATTATATTATATTATATTATATTATATTATATTATCTGCTCTTGCGGGTCTGTTTACGTATATTAAATTAACTCTGCCGTCTAAGCTGCTACAGTGTCATCTAATTAGTACAGTAATATACAAAAGACATTGGAACGTGGGCTTCAATGATTAAAGGGAGTGAAAGAACTAATAAATAGGTAGGTACACTTGTGCATACTCAAAAGCGATATGTGACGTGGTTTTTATTTTTTGAACGACCTAGAAACACCTGGAAGAAAATGTCAATAACCGTCAGTAAAGATATATTATGTACGATGCAGACACTGTGACACTGTCTGCCTCTAGTTCTAGTCGGTAAGCATGTTCGACCACTTCGAGTACGGGTTCGGAACAAAGTGTTATTGGGGTTTTTAATTTCTAACAACAATCCAGATTCAGGAAGTTGGCAGTGTTACAACCCCGTGCCTCGTAGTGCACGTCAAGCCGTCGGTCTTGCGCCTGATTTTTCCCCGGTCGTGTCTGATTGCCGTCCCAACGGAATATGAGCATAAGGGAACCCTTGTGCAAGTACATGTGCACTCCTTAGTACAATTGCACGCTGTAATATGTCCTGCGCAGTTCGCTATTCTCTATAAAAGTGGCCAGCGCAGACGTAATCCGGCTAGCACGACATTATTATGCATATACTCAATGTGATGCGTATTCTTTTATAAAGAATATGGACGTAAACGAGCAATCGGAGCCGATTACCGACGCCCATAAACATCCACATACTTACTATGCAGATGCGTTGCCTTTCTTCCTCCCCCCCCATGGGCCACCGGTTACTCAAGAACCGCACGAGAAACTACACTGAATATGTCACTTTACGGCGGTATTATGTGAGCCTTTCCGGACGTGCCGGCCCCATTCCGTTGCACGGGAGGCTGTAGCGTCATGCACTATGTATGGCACTACCTCGTCCAGAAAGGTATTAAAAACCATAGACATACTATAGGGACCGTGCACGAAATACAGATGCCATCACATTCCCTACTATAATGCGCGCCCACGTGATATGTCTAGACATTAAGGGTAAAAATTATCTAAAGTAATAATAATAATGACAGAATTATACGTTATATCGTATTGCTGAGTTACTATAATTGTTATTATGTGCGACTGTTAGTGTAACTTTCAACTACTAGTTGTCTCCGCCGCCCACAGATATCCGCATAACTACTATGCAGATCACAAATCCGCCTTACCACCTCATCCTTGTGCGCGAGACTGAAGGATTCACATTTCCAATCGTTATCGACAATTCATCGACCTCTTCATTAAGCAAAAAAAAAAATGGACTGTAATAGTTAATATCTTTCAGTTTCTTTTAACACAAATGCATATTTTCTAAAATAGTGATAGATACAATTCTTCATATAGCCTAATTGATGACCACATGTTTGATCGGTTAACCACTACAGCATTTACGAGTATAACCAATCATCAATATTATAAACGACAATTTCACTTTAAAACGCATTATATCCCGTAATTAAACAGATATGTAACGTACATAAAGAGATTAAGAGACACTCTCTTCTTACCACCTACTTATAAAAATACAATTGAAAATATAAGATAACAAGAAAACATTTGAATAGTATAGCCAAAATTAATTATAGTTTTTAAACTTTTTCTTTATAGAATAGGGGGCAAACGAGCACTCAGAGCAATTTTACGACTATCGATGTCCATGAACATCCACATAATTACAATGCCGATGCGTTGCCCTCCTTTCCCATCCTCCAGTCGGCCACCGGCTACTCACAAACCACACGAAATGCGACACTAATGATGACACTCTACGGTGGTATTATGTGAGCGAGAGGTACCTCCCCGGTTGTGCCGGCCTAATGCCGTTGCATAGGAGGATGTAGTGTCATGCACTATGCATGGCACTACCTCTTCCTAAAATTGTAAAATAATTATATAACAAGTTACAATTTTTATTTATAAAAGTAGGTACACCTTCATTTATTTCCCTTATTATATCTTAGACGCTTATTATACAAATACCAGGTTAGACGTATTTACAAATTTTACTGAGGGCTCCTATAAGCAGATTCACTCCCAGACTTCTTGGAAAGGTCTAATCACTGCAACAAAGTAACAAAATCGACATCTATTCTAATATAATACGAAGCTTAAGAGATTTTTTTGTTTGTTTGTTTGTTGGAACACACTAATCTTAGGAACTACTGACCAGAATTGAAAAATATTTTTGTGTGGAATAGTTCATTTATCCAGAAAGGCTATAGGCTGACGACCACCACTGGACCCCACCCAGGGCCGGTGAAGGCGCGTAAATGCGTTTCCCCGCGTCACAAAAAAAAAAAGGTTCAATGTGTGAACAATAATAATGTCGTCCTAGCCAAATTTTGGCTGCGGCGGCAAATTCTATAGACACTAGCCAACTCTGCAGGACATATTATAGTGCACAATTGTATGCGCTGGCACAAGTGTTCTCCCTGTTTCCCCATTCACCTATATCGATGGGACGGCAATCCGATACGAACGTACAGATGTAAGGCGCAGGGCCGGCGGCTCAACGAGGCACAGGGACGTAGCGCCGCCATCTTCCTGACTTCGGACTGTTATTAGAAATTGAAAAATTTCAATAACACTTCGGTCCGACCTAGGAATCGAATCTGGCACCAATTACCACTAGATCACCAGGCGGACAGAGTAGATGTTAATAATTAATAAGAAGCGCACGATTTAAACATCTTAAAAAAAAATATATTAATGTGGTATGCAGTACTTTCAAATAGAATCTGCTTTGTACTACGACTTAAATAATGCGCGTAATGTTGACTTGGAAAAAAAAAGTATGTGTATTATCATGGAAGATTTAGAATGACAGTTTAGTATGGAATCGTGTATCCTGTATTTTGTACAAGTTATCTCTGTGTACCCGCAATAAAATATATTTTAATAATTTTTTTCAGATCAAGTTTAGGTTATACTAGTGGGACTTGCTGCTTTGGTATTAATGTTATCTACAATGAATGACAGTTGACAGCTGACATTTTGATTCCTATATATTATTAATTAGTGGCTGAGCAATTGGCACAAGGGTAATTATGTATACATTAACTGACCCTTCACACATGTGTTAGCCCTGGTTTAAGTGTCATGTCTAACATGCACACGAAGATTTTGTAAACCATGCTGCACTTCAGCTGAATTGGGCCGGCACGACCCAATTCAGCTGAACCGGGGGCTGAATGACGACCGGGGAGGTATCAGTCGTTTAAAGTAAAATATGTAGTAGTAAAGTAAAGTGACAGCTTTTCTGTCTTGTGGCTTATGAGGAGATGGTGGCCCATTGGAGGGAAGGAGAACTTCAGAGGTATATGGGCGTCGGTTGTCGCCAGAAGGCTTCGAATGCGCGTTGGCCACGTATATTAAAAATATTTAACATCTTGGAATACATAATTGCTCTAAAATTTATTTAAATTAGATCACGGTGTTGTGAATGTTGTCCAATGTTTTTTTTGTAATTCCAATTTTCAGATACTTTTGGTGTCGACTCTACATTTAACAAAATAAAAGAATGGAATCGTTAACCGCACATGTGACAGGCTTGAAACATTAAAATTTAATTATAAATTACCACTAATTACGGTTGAATGTCAGCTGGAACTGGAAGGTAGAGCCTGCACAAAAGTCAATATAGATTCATATTTCCAAAAAACGTAGATAAAGCACAGTCCTGAAAAAATGAAATATGTAATTAATCAACAGGAACATGTCTTCACGGCAGTCACCTCATGGGGTAGATAACTACGTTACACATAACACGATCCTTACAGATTAATGAATCGTTAGAAACTTGTTATTAGTCCATTTAGACGATTTAGGTTTATTTATTGAATTGGAAACAACTTTATGGATTTTTATGGAAATTAGCCTTTTTTACTGACTGTACCTAATTAATATTGTATGTTACGAGTAAATAGAATGAGTAATGGTTATACTTCTACATCTGAGTGGTCGGGAGCTCTTAATCTAATCTATTTTACAATGCTACAGGTGTTTGATGACGTCACCAAAGAAATAGAAAATCGATATTAGTCCAAGAGCATGTAACTTTCTCATTTCATGCTATGATGCATGTGAGGCTAGCCAAACGATACTTATATATTCTGTTATTATGGATGTCTATGGCCGCCGTATGTCATTAGATGAGCCTTGTGTTCTGCTCATCTTACCGCCCATTACTCAGTATGGGTGCCAAACCTTATTTGAAGCAGCACAATATTATAAGATAAAGAGCCAAGGCTATTTTGCTTATAAATTGTGCTGCATGAGAGGGATTAGGAAGACATAGTGCCATGCTGCATAGGAGGAGGTTTCGTGTGGTTTGTGAGTAGCCGTTGGCCTATTAGGGAAGGAGGGAGGGTAACGCATAGGCATCGTAATTATGTGCATGTTCATGGGCGTCGGTAGTCGTAAAAAGGCTCCGATTGCTCGTTTGCCCCCCCTATCCAATAAAAAAGGGCAGCACATCTGCAGAACATTAAGTCAGATTTCTATGGGCATAAGTAGTCACCAAAAGGTTGTCAGTAGTATCCTCTTCCTGTAACTAAAAGTCTCAAAAGCTGTTTGTATGCGTGTGATTGATTTACTCAAAATCTAGTGAACGGATTTTTATGCTACTTCACTCATAGATAGAGCTATTCTCGAGAAAGGCTTTTTGTTTAATTATTTGTTAAGTTAAGGATTTATTCACAGACGAAACCGGGGCCACTAGTGCTACATAAACTGCTTTACGTTACAACGACAGATGAAGGGACTTCCCCGGACGCACCGGCTCAATACGGCCACTCGCAGCAATGCCTCCTTTAACATTGTGTTAGAACTGCTCATTAAATTATAATATAAATAGTGGCCGTTAGTAGCCGCCATAAGTTATCGACGGAGTTCAATAGCGCCGTGGAATCCCGCTCGTTAAGGAAATTACAATTTTTCTTCCAGACATTTATATCTGCCGGTGCCTCACGTAAGTCACAGCCTTAATGGTAGCGGGCCAGTTACTAAAGACCTCACTACTAATTACTACCTTGAATTACCGGTAAACATGTATATGTATTATTTCGAATCTATTTGTACATAGGCATGTGATTAGTTGCTCATTTGCAGCTCGTCAGCGTTCGCCGTGAGTAGGAGTCCGTGTTAGGGTTTATTCAGAGAGTGAATTTAAATGAACTTAAAAAGAACATCCAAATTTCAATGCAGGAGATATCTGGGTACTTCTTTCTGTTTGGAACTCAGTTATAAACGTAACGAAAGAAAAAAACCAAACACCTCAGACTCACACGTTTTGCGTGAATCAAAACTTCTAAATAATCATAAAAATCTTCTGGTACTTTTAATAACTCTTCACTTGAGGACATAGGCCATCTTAGTCAACCCGTGACTAGAGCAGCTCTGAAACGTCGGGATACCTAAGTAAATCGCTTTAAAATAACAATCGCGTAAACTTGAGAAAACATTAAATTATATTAATGTAATTTTTGTTAAAAATAAATAATGGCTGCAATCATTATGCAGTAAGGCAGTCAGCAGTGCCTCATCTGGCTGCCGCTGCTACTGATGATGATGATAATGATAAATGTGATAGGAGGAATCGCAATTTTATGCACTAGTAATTACCCGTCATTTGCAAAAATAGGTCCAGCGTCTCGTTGCTAATAAGAGGTCATTTGCATTACAGCGGAATTGGGCCGGCGCTTCCGGAAAGGTACCTCTCGTTCATATGATGCCGCCGTAAAGTGAGCATTTGTTAGTAGCCCGTGGCCCATTGGAAGGGAGGAGGAAAGGACAACATCGGCATAAAAATTGTATGAATGTTCGTGGGCGGTAGTCGTAAAGAAGCCTCTTTTCTCGTTTGCTCCTCTATGCTGCATAAAAGTGTTTGGGCTGCAGTACCTGCCAAACAATGGTCACACTCGAAAAAGGTAACTTGATGCAGGTGGATATAAGATTAGTCCTGTGAAAACAGCACTGCCGTAGGCAGGGAGTTCGACTTATTAAACCTACCTCCGTTCGCAAGCCACGAATCAATATCGCTATTGCTGCCGTTGAAAATACAATGTGGTCATTACGAGTTACAACTGAATCACATGTTTATTCATTCACTTTTTATTCACTTTCCTTTCGTGTGAATTGCAGCGGTGATATACGCGCAATGATTCGGCAAACCTTAGCACTTGGTGTACCTGTACACTGTTACCTAGTCATCACAATGGGCCACCGGCTACTCACGAATCGTGAGCAAGAGGTGCTTCCTCGATCGTGTCCGCCTAATTCGGCTGCAAAGCCGCATGGTACTATCTCTTACGATGGGACAATAAATTCTTCTTCTTTTCTTCAAATAAAAACTTTGTAATTCTTTGATTTATATGATGTTATTGTATTCTAGGTTATCTTTATGAAACTTAATTCTAGATAACCGGAAAGCAAACCTACTGCCTTTGTAACCGACGTACAGGCAGATGTCTGTGCGAGAACTATTAAAGAATGAGAATGAGGAAACGAAACACTTATAATAAGATCAGTATCAACGATATAATGAATATTTCGTTTTCTCAGTTTGAAGTATGGTCGCCTCTGTGGTGTAACGGTGCGGGTGTCGCCTGTGAAGACCGCTAGCCGCGTGGGGTCCTGGGTTCGTTTCCCAGTTCGGGCAACTATTATTAAATGTTTTTCAGATTATTCTGAGCCCGCATTACATTGTCTGGGATAGGAATGTGCCCGAAGTGGCAATAGACTTGCCACCTATGACATCATGGCCTTAGTACCTTGGCTAATCGTGGGTGTGCTGGTATATCCTGGATAAGTCCAGGGTATACCAGGACATCCGAGTTGTGTAAAATATAGCTTTTGGTTTAGAATTTATCGGGGAAGCGACCAATCTTATATTGAAGATTTATAAATGGCTCTTCATCGATAATAATGAGCAGGTACTAAGATATATTATTTTGTTCAAAAGAATTCAACCCAACGATTGTCAACAGTCTGAACACAACAAAAGATAAAACTCATGTAAATATATGATAAAAGTGAAACTATACAACTTGAAAGATAACATGCAACACAAAAATAATATCATTTCTCACTCAATTAAACACAAATCGTTGGGGCTTGATTTAAAAACCAAAGCGAATAAGAATAGCGTTTAACTTCAGTTATTTCCATAATGCATTCGCACGAAGCAAACCACCGGTGTACCTGAACAATTCTCTATGATTATAAGAATGCACTGCACTTTCGATTTCATATTGAAATTTACACAAAAGCCAGTAATTTTACGCTGCGTGATGACAATAATTGTGCTTAAACTCACGAGTGCATTATTTTTGCATTAAAATGCCTCTTATTTCAACACAGCGTTAACACACCTGCCAAGTACCCAGGTAGGTTACTGGTATTTATAAACTAGCGGTGGCAATGTATAATAGGCGTTAAAAAACTACCGCTTCGTCATAGTATTTGATTAATGGCGTCAACGTTGTCATAATTCTTCAAATTTACACTTTGTGTAGTTTTGTTGCGCGACCGTCAACGCCTGTTAACAACCGACTGACTTTTATAAATTTATAGTTTGATCTATCAATGTAAACGCTATCATTCTTCTTTATTTTTTTAATATTTCGTAGCTTGACCGCCATAAAGTTTAAGTCAGAACACATACGAAATCAAATTCTTATTGTGTATATTTTGTAGCCGCATCTGTCACACCTATACCTACATCATTTACTAGCATTTGTCTGACTCATGTTGTAGTGGTAAGTACGTTCAGACACAGACGCGAGGCTCCGGGTTCGAATACTTGTTCCGAACAAACAAAAACCTTTTCAATGTATAATAACAGTCTGAAGCTTGGAAGATGGAGATTTGTATTGGAATTGGAGAATGACGGATTACAAAATGCACTGGTGTGCACTGCTCAAACACTTGAGTACTAAAATGTGTATAGCGCAGATGGCTCTTTTCAATAGAAGTTTTACAGACCATCCAGTCTCTGTAGCCGACTTTTATAGTATAGGGGGACAAACGAGCAATCACAGCCTTTCAACGATTACCGACGCCTATGAACATCAGCATAGTTATGCCGGTGCGTTGCCTTCCTTTCCACCTCCCCTCAATAGGCCACCGGCTACTCAGAAACCGCACGAAACGAGACACCGTATGTGTCATTTTACGGCGGTATCAACCACCCCGGTCGTGACGGCCCAATTCCATTGCAATAGGAGGATGCAGTGTCATGCACCACGCATGGCACTACCTACTTATATGTAGCAAGTTAGCTAGTAAACTACACTACTATTTACTAGTCTGTGTGGTTTTGAGGATAAGGTCTAAAACTTAAGAAAGCGCTAGGATAGAAGAGATGTACCTAACTTCAATACATAATTATCATTTATCAGTTTCTATCTAGCGTACTAAGGTATGACAAATGTGAGGAAGAAAAGAAAAGACAGAAAATAAGTATCTACAGATTGACCGATCAGGACTGGATGGAAATCGAGAGGTGGACGTTCTTGAATCAGAACATTTAGCTACAACGGACCTCATACGATTGTAGTACGTGTATTGAGGAAACTAACCACGTCTTCTCATCCCCGACCAAAAGACTAGCTGTGCCCCACTTGTCAAGATAAGCTGTTTTGTTTTCTAGATTGTAAATGTGTGGGTGGCGAATTTCTTTGACATTCGTGCCCCGCTGTTTTGGCGGTTGAGCAATCTCATTAATTTTTCCATGATGAAAAATATTTTTTTTTTTATATTTCTCCATGTTTTACGTGTGTGACAAATTTTCTCAACATTCCTTAAGTAGTTTCTCTGTGACAATTCTGATTAGTACGATTAATAGAATGGGGTAGTTGCATTCCGTATTACAGCGGCGCTGGGCTGTCACGACTGGGGCGGTATCTCTCGCTCACATGACACCGACATAAAGTGACAGCTTCGGTGTCCTGTTTCGTGCTGTTTGTGAGTAGCCGGTGAGCCTGTTGGAGGGGAGGAGGAAACGAGGGCAACACATGGGATCAATTGTGCGGATGTTCATTAGCATCGGTAGTCGTAAAAAGCCTCCGATTACTCGTTTTCCCCCTACACTATTAAAAAAAAAATACCACAAATCTGTGAAGGCGAAACTGAAACTTTTTTATTCTGCAGCGTTAATAAAACGAGTGCGATGCATGTTCTCATGCTTAAATATACTGACATCGCTTTTGATAATTGAATTATGAGGTAATAAATAACGCGGTTGTGAAGACCAACCGTTGATGAATTGTCCATAGAAGCCTGCTGAGAGTAGTGTGTCGACCGGTCCGTAATAATTAATTATAATGATATTTATTATAATGACATTTATTATAATGACATTTATTACTATGACGATTTTGTAAGCGGTACGTAATTAGCATTAAGTTTCAATTACGGAAACAAGTGCAGATTAGAAAATGTAGCACACGAAAAACTATTATTGCCCCCTTCTTTCTCTATTGTGTATATGTAGTATATATTATATAGAATGGGAGAAAAAATATGTTTATACATGTTCCGAAGGACAACATCAAATAGAGTCTAATAAAAAAAAAACAATAATTGTAACCGTTTCTTTATAATGATACTTACATTTTACGGATTTTATCGTGGTTAATTTTATTATTTATCTAGCCCAACGTTTCTGAAGCTTTACTGTAACCATGGTCACGGGTGGAAAGCTTATCTTGACAATATTCAAAGGGATTTACGTGGGCGAAACTGTGGGGCACGCGATAAAAACCGTAAAAGTAGTTTCATTGTAATGACTAACATTCACGTAAACTTAAAACATCAATATGTAACCGTTTCGTTGAAAACGTAAAACATTATATCACCTACCTTTAACTTTTTCTTGCATGCAAGCGATCCGCCCAGACTTCGCCCGTGAACAATAGATCTCGTATTGTTTCCTTAACAAATTGAACACTCAATCTTTTCCCGGGATTTGCTCTATCCATGGTTGGAAACCGCAAGAAAATCTGTTTAGTCGATCACATACAGACCGCTTTTCGGATTTTTATTTTGTTATTACAAAAAAATCTATAGTTATTACTATATATTTAATAAAAGTAACAAATGGTCGTTTGTAACACCTTTTGAAGTCCTATTTAAATTTTCTGAATTCAATGATTTTCACAGATGTAATCTTAGATAACTATGCTATATTTAGTCTGGCCATAAATTCATACAATAAAAAATAAAAAATATTACACTTGAATTTGGAATCTGTTATTTTTATACGCTTGTTCGTTGTGTTTTCTCATTTTGTCGCTTAGACATCGAACAATATTTTGCGATGATAAAATGGAGTGGGGCGGTAAAGCGAACAGAATCGCTGTAATTACGGTACATAAAGCGGAGCCAAATCCAATTTTTAAAACTCTCCGTACACTTGGTTAGTCAAGTGTTTTAATAGGTACAATGATCCTACATCTGTTTGTGGTTCTGGCCGTCCACGTAGTGTTAGTAAGAGAAAAGTGGTCAAAGCAGTAAGGGAAAGAATTCGAAGAAATCTTGTCCGAAAGCAGAAGATTTTATTTCGGGAAATGAAGATAGCACCTAGAACCATGTCGCGTATTTTAAGCGATCACTTAGGACTTGCAGCCCATAAGAAACGCACTGTTCATTTCTCAACTGATAAATTAAAGATGAATAGGGTGGGAAAATCGAAAGAACTACTGACGTTACGCAAAGGGAGGCCGCAGAAAGATTTTGTTTGAAAAAGAAATTGAGCAAAACTTTAATAAACAAAATTTTTTTTATGCTCCAAGCTCTAAGAAAGCTTCAAAATTAGTTGACAAAGTGCAACGTTGGCATTAACCGGATCCAGCGATGGTTTGATGGTGTGTCAGTTATGATGGACTGACTGAGTTATGTTTTTGCAAAAAAAGGTATCAAAAGTCGGCGCAATTGTACCAAGATACCATTCTTGGGAATGCAGTTAAGCCCCTCGATAACACCATGTTCAATAACCGAGTATGGTCCCTCCAGCAAGACACAGCACCAGATCATAAAGCTCGATCCAACCAATCTTGGTTAAAACGAAAGGCTCCAGACTTGATCGGAGCAGAAGACTATCATACCTCTAGTCTTGACCTTAATCCGCTGGATAATGACAGCTTGCTCAAAACGCCATGATAATTTTTGAAGTGACGACTTAAAGGACTGGTTTGTAGCCAATGGAGACCAATTAGAATAAGCCTTTTGTATTTTTAATTGTTTTATATTTGTGTGTTAAACTGGCACATTGTAAAAGTAATACATGTTATTTATGATAAGACTACGTATAATGCATAATTATACAAATCGAACTGAAAACGATATTAAATTGGAAATTATTTTTCTTGTCTAGGTCATAATTTGCGAAATCATGGTTTCTAACATTGCAATAGGTAAGTAAAGGTAACTTATTTAATAGAGACTTTATAAACAAAATCTGAAAAGGAGGGCAACACATCGGCATAATTATGCTGATGTTCATGGGCGTCGGTAGTTGTTGAAAGGCTCCGAATTGTCGTTTGTCCACCTACACGATACAAATTATTTTTTAAATTTCATTTACAAAACGTCAGCATTTGAAAAGCTTTACTTTAAATGGGGGTAAGTAGACAGAATCATAAAGCTCTTTATCCTATCTTTATTCTCTTGTATCTATTGGTCGGGCTGACTGTAAGTAAAAATTTCTACTGATACCCTTCGATTGAAAAGGATCAAGAAGGAGAGAGATTAAGAAAAAAAACCCGCTCACATTAAGAAAAATCATTCACAACCTCGTTTATCCATCTACATAAGAAAATATAAATGAAGTCATAAAATTCTTAAACTTATCGGCCAATAAATGAAAGAGAACCGTAGCGTAGTCAAATGCCAGTCAATACATTCTAATCAGTGATTTATTGGCTCTAATCCTCAGCCGAGCACAAATAAGGTATCTTGTCGACTGAATGTTATATCAGGTCAGGCGTGAAACTCCCGCGCACCACTAAGTGGTCCTTCCAGTTTCCAGTCGAAATATTTTAATAAGGCCTCACTGCTCACGCACCCAAATAAAAACCCTATAAAACACATACATGCATTATCGGTCACGAACGTTCACTAAAACCCGCGCTACTCCGCACTAACGTGTTTGTAATACGAACGACACTAAGTCTATAGGTTTTTGCTCTAAACGGTGTTAATTTATGAACAGTGGGTAGATAATATCATTTTTTTCATTCCATTATAGAAGCGATTACACCAGGAATTATATGTCGAAGTCCGATCATTAGCCGTCAGCCGATGCAACGACAAGGCGAAACGACCCGTAGCGGTACTCTTTAAGGATACATTTCGACTGTACGCACGAGCTCTGAAGTCCTTTCTCAATTAAATCACATTATAGAGTCGCTAATAAAAGTGTAAAGTTATGATCGAGTTATGCCACTTGCATTAATTTCGATGCTCAACCTGTTAAACAAATTATTGTATATTAAGTTAATAGCTTAATTTATAATTGAATGTGTTACGATGTGCTCGTAAGAATGCATTGTTACGATCAGCCTTTACCGTATCTGAGGGCAGTTAGCGACAAATTGAGAGGATAAAAATATGCATAGCATCGCGAGCGGGGCGCCTTCACATGAGATAGCTTTTTATTTTATTTCCATCTCACTTAGTGGACACGTTTGCGCATATATTTTTATTAGTGTAACACAATCAATGACATTGATATGCCATAAAATAGAGACATATTTAATCTCTTAATGCTTCATTATTTTATCGTAGCAATTTTATTAGCCTTAATGGCAATATGCTTTAAGAGTTGGCATATCGATATATAGACAACTTCGAGTTGCGTGAGTCTAAAGGCGCTCACACAACTCGAAGTTGGCGCACATGATTTAGGAGTACGATAATTCCGATAAATATAGATAACCTGGTTCTAAATAAGCGTTTATAAACTTTCAGTCGGTAATGACAATAGACTGATACTATGTCGGCGAAGGAGAGTAGACTATTATTGATCAAATATATTGTGTTACGTGTCACTTAACCCTGGGTGTTAATTGACTTGATGTGACACGATTCCATCAAAGAACATACATGAAAACCTTAAACTAAATTTAAAGCAAGATATATACAATATGGGTTTCAAAAATTTGCTTTATCCACAGGGATAACATGGCTTGTCTGTTCGTTCACCATTGGATAGAGGTAGTGCCATGCTGCGTAGCAGTCGTATTGGAACGGTACGCCCGGGGAAGTACGTCTCGATCACATTACACCGACGTAAAGTGACAGCTATGTTGACGCCTTTCGTACGGTTTATGAGCAGCCTGTTTTGTATGGACAAGAAAAAGATGACAACACATATGTGTAACAACAATAATGATGTTCATGTGTGTCGGTAGTTTTCCTTTCGCTGTCTTATGTATTTTATGTTTCAAATTAGTAATCTTTTTATTAACCATGTAGGTTAACAAAAAGATTACTAATTTTGTTAGTTTTTTATTCAAAGTTGCTCTAAAGCTTCTGAAACAACGGGCTAGTTAAATAATTAAATGAACCGCAATAAAATCCGTAAAAGTAGTTTTATTGTAAGAAGTAACATTCGCAAACACTTAAGACATCATTAGTTTCTTATTATTACTTAAAATTCAACAAAAAATTTGTATTTTCTCTACAGTGAAACATGGATCTTTTTGTAGAATATTAAACCTTTGTTTATTTATATTTTTCGTATGCATTATAAAAAATACTATACCATTGTATAATACAAACGAAAGTTACAATTCATGCTATCATATAGCGACAGTCCAAGCAAAGCTCGTGACGTATTGACGGTGATTGCACACAGCCTTCCTCACTGAGTTACCGTGCCCTGTATTTATCTAACATGTCGGTCACTAATAAAACTTATACCTTTCCTTTGCTCGTACTTCGTAATGAGTGAACATAGAATGAATTCTCAATAATGTGCAATCACACAAAGTGACGCCAGCGGCGCTGGAATTATGGAAACACCGGTAAAGAAAAATAACCATCGTTTCCAAGCGTAATTTGTACGCATTCTCATAACTCTCTTTATACTTGCCTTTTTTATATTTTGTATTCATGTTTAGAGTTTACAATACGCGTGTATTTATTCTTATGAAAAGGAACAAATGAGTAGGAAGGAAAGATGATTGTAAGTGTTCAAGTCTTGGTTTGGTTGGTTGTCTTGTCTTTCTTCCAATTTGCCCCAATCGCCTTCCAAAACCATTTTCCACCAAGACCCTCACTAACCGCACTAAATGCGACAATATACCCATACGTTTCAAAATAATCCTTTTATTTTATTTTTTTTTAAGAATTTTAGTGGATCAGAGGCGGAGGTAACTTTTCAGAGATACAAAACTACACTGAGAGTAAACATCATAAATTTGCCTATCCTACTGTTTTTGATAGTTTTCAGGGTATCTTGTGTAGGGCCACAAAATGGCGTTTCTAAGGAGATGATGTCATTATGTAGCCAACTAGCTGGTTTTTTTTGCTTCTTATCAATAGGTATGCAAAAAGAACTATATAACTATATTTTTAGAATGATTGGTACACAGATGCGTTGCCCTCCTATCCAAAGAGCCACCGGCTGCACACAAACTCGAAAGGCGACAGCGACGCTGTCACTTTACGTCGTTATCAAGCGAGAAGTACTTCGTCGGTCGTGCCGGCCCAATCCCGTTGCATACGAGGATGTCAGGCACCCACCATGCATGGCACTACCTACTCCTAGCAGCATGGCACTGATATAGCGCCATGCTTGCGAATGTGCATGGGCATCGGTGGTCATTAAAAGGCTCCGATTTATCGTTTTCCCGTTTGCCCCCTTATGCTATATAAAAAGACCTAAACGTCAACACTAAACATAATGTTTTTCTTACAGTACCTGTATCGCCATCATCCTCCGGCGGAGGAGGCACCAGCACGCCCCTATACCCGGGGGCCGCTTCCCACCCGCTTTCCTCGCTTCTGTCGCAGCAGAGACTGTTGGATCTGTCGCGTTTTGGTCTTAGACACTACGACATAGCTCATCACGTTCTCTCACAACAAGGCGCCGTAACTAAACTACTTGGTAAGTTGTTTTAATTATTAATGTACTAAAGGTAGTATATTACATTAAACAAAGCAAGAAATGGTAAATTGTTGATTCTAAGGGATTTTTATAAGTAAAGTTGCATCCATCATCAGCCTAAAGGGCAGGCTTTTGGCTGATGATGGATGCAACTTGGCTATATTGATTGTTATATTGCCCATTGGGGGTGGGGATGATAGGAGGGCAACGCATCTGAGTAATAAAAAAAAATATATTCATTTTTGAGGCGAAAATATCGTCGTTTTGCTGGTCTGGGTTGAATGTGTATAAGTGATTGTTAGCAGTGTCAGCATTCAATGTGATGACGTCGAAAAATTGATAAATAAGGTGCATTAAAGACAAGAAATAACTTTTGAAAAGAACACAATGAACAAGATTTTGTTAATTTTTTTAAATTTTGGGTACATAGCCCATCATACGTCCCATAGGCTGTGAGGCTGGTGCTACAATCTAAAACATGATCCTTTATTTGCCAGTAAACACATCTCACTGTGATATTTATCGGTTAACAATAAATATTATGCACACTTACAATTAAAACTTTATCGCTACATGCAAATGCTTAGAGGTAGATTGTTATCCATAAAGACAAGTTCAACCTAATTTGAATTGCCTCCCTGCAATTATCACTTCTAATATTTACGAGGTGCGTCTTCTTTTGACTTTATGATTTAAATTGGTAAGTAAAGTTTACAGAAATACCCTTAGTTCCTACGGACTAAATTATTCACGCTAATTACACTATATGTTCCGAAATCATTCAAAAGTTTCTAATATTACTGTATAATTAGTTTCCTTTAGATACCAATTCAATTGTCAATTTATAGTAGTTTTATTTCATATCGAACTTCTTTATCTGATTCACGTGATGATGGTCAATTTTCATTATTGTCTGTTGTTAGTGTTGAATTATCGCTTGTCTGTATAGGGTGCTGGTGTAGTCATTTTTTTAAATATTTACTTTAGTTTGGTTTAGATATCATACGTAACATATTGTTTTCAATGGCAATGGATCGAAAAGTAGAATTATATTTTTTCTATGTAATTTGGAAATCTCAACTCAGCAGCAATTCAACTCGGAAGATTGCCTTCTATTGTTTTTGTATCGAAACACCTGTATTTGTGTACACATTTTCGCACTTTAACATATGGAATACTAGCGATTCGCCCCGGATTTGCTCGTGATATCTTAACAAATTATACACTAGAATCTTTTTCGGGAATCGTTCTATCCATTGGTCCAAATGAAAATACATTAACACAGACACCTTGTTTTGGGGACTTTGCTTTGTAATATGTATAGGTTTGCCCTTTAACATATTCGACATTTTGTATATTGGCCCTCATCGCCGTCAGTTGAATTAGTATAGACATTCGCACGGACCCAAAATAGACTTTTTAAATAAAGTTGGACTAACGTGAGGTGGATATTAAGTTGGTTTCACACACTTCTGACTTTGGCTATGTTGTACTAGAGTGATGCTATAAGGCACCTTCACAGTTTATAAATAAAATAAATAAATAAGGCAACGTGAAAACGTATCAACACAAAAATAACAATTACATCGTCATCATTATCATTATCAGCCCTTATTGGTTTATTGCTGGACATAGGCATCTTTCAATGAACGCCAAGACGACCGACCTCCTGCTACTCACATCCACCCCGGACCGACTACTGCAATTACAATTACGTACGTACAAATATATACAAGAACTAACACCGGCCTGCGGTTTCAGCAATGTGACATGGTAAAATTCCATATTATATTTATTTTACACCTCCAATTTCACCTCCTTGTACTAAAATTTCTAAAAATCATTTCCTTATTGCTCACTTACATCATGAAAGGAAATTCGGTACCAAATGTACGGGTCCTACGTACAGTAGATTGGCCGTGCGTTGTCTGTCAGTCAGTTAACCAGTCACTCAGTACCTAGTCTTACCATAAATATGGTAACAAAGAAAAAATGTTACTTTAATTGTAAATAACATTTATTACTTTTACAGTGTGTTAGTTTAATATAAAAAAAAAATTAAAGTGTATTAAAAGCTTATTCGAAGTGGACTGCAATATAGTCCTTTAAACGTTGAGGCCAGTTATCAATAGAAGCACGCACTCTTATCATGGGGAAACAATTCACGGCCAATTAGATGGATTATCTTAGACACTCCAAATTATTATGGCGTCTAGCTGCATTCTCTAAAACTAACCATAAATTATGATTAATGTTTCCATAATCCGCTGGACTTATGATCCAGCGGACTGATTTGGGCGCCAGATTAAGGGTAGTCTACACCTCTAATCAAGCCCGGAACCAAGGTTGGTTGTATCCAGCTTTATGATCTGGTCCCGAGTCTTGCAGGAAGGAATACATGGCTATTGAAGACTAAGGGGCTTAAACTTCTCAAGAATGGTGTCTTTACTTGTGCATATGTTTTGTTACCTTTTTCACAAACATGTGGCTCAGTCCCTCCATCATAACTAAAACCCCACCAAACCATAACTGCAATCGCACAATGCCCACGTTGAACTCAGTCGACTAATTGGGAAACTTCCAGAGAGCTTCGTGTGTAAATACGGTATTTTTTTTTTGTTAAAATGTTTGTCAATTGTAAAAAAAGCTCATCCGTAAGCAAAGTTTTTGTGTGTGTTTCTTCGTTTGCATTTAAATTCCACCTAAACAGCTTATTTACTTTCGACTTTCAATGACACAAATCATCATTGGATTTTATTATGATAAATATGTTGAATTATACTGAAAACCTGCGGCGCTGTCTTTATTTTGTATAAATGATATCCCGCGGTTTTCTTACATATTTTAAAAATTAATAATTTACATTCATATTCCGTTTTATCCTTGTTTTATCAGTCTAACCCTAAAAATATCTTAACCTTCGCTATTCTAGTTTGCGCCGTTTATGACATTTTAAGATGGAACACAATATGTACCTTTTTTGTGTTCATGGTGCAAAGTCTGTGTGTCACTTAGAACACAGGTCAGCAGTGACGGCAAGTAAGTTTCTTTTAATTTTGTAAATTTGGGAAACCGTTAGGGAACTGGTGTAAAAACGTGACGGTGTTGTTGTTGTTAAATCAAAAAATGGTTACCAGATTTACTAAGTACCAGGGTTATATTTAATCCACTATTTTCACAGCAAATTTTATAGTATTCTAAAAAAAAGGGAAAACACGGTTGTTTTTAATAATAAACTATGATAAATAATAAAATAAACCACACACATTATTTATTTTCACATTTTTTCAATAAAATAACATGTATATATGTTATTTTATTGAAAAAATATAAAAAATAATACAAAACAACAATTCGCAAAGAAAATAGTTGAAGTCTAAACACAGTACTATATTTTGTACTAGGAATATCCTCTCTATATCATTTCTGTTCTTTTTATCTTAGTTAGAACTGGGAGCCGCTGTAGCATCATCTATGTATCAAATGATTTGTTGAAATTGTAATCTTAACGGATATTCAGATCTGTCCTAATAATACGGTTGCAGTTAAAAACATCGATTGGTATTAATCAATGATAAGCCATCTCGTCGATGACTGCTATTGACGAAAGCTTAGATCCTAATCGATTCATAAAACTTGCAGCGTGTTAATAATTATAAGCCACTGTAAGCGAATGCGGGATCACCGCCGCGAGCAACTGTACCAAACAACTGCGAAGTAACGCCATCTTCGTATCGATGATAGGAACATTAATAAATGTTTATTTAAACATCCCCTTTGTTATTATCACAGCTGGTTTTTAATGCGAGAGGAATCTTAATTGTTTTTTTTTGCGACTTCGTAAATGTATATGAGTGTTGGATGCTAATGTTTTTGATGGCAATTTGTATTTTACAGTTAAATTAGCAAATCAGTTTTTAAATATTGGTTATTAAATGAGTAAATAACGTTAATTAAATGCGATATATGACTATCATTATTAAACTTTTTTTAAATTATATAAAACATGGAGAAGATTATGGTACCTATTTTTTTTTTTGTTAATATAATCGTTTATTCGCATAATTATAATATATAGTTTAGGTGAAATAAATTTTTTACTAAAAGTTACTGTGGTATGGTAAAGTATTATGGCATATAAGGGCGAAGAAATTTGCTATTAGGCGATAAGGCAATGGCCACAATTTATATACCTAGGAAAACTTTTTAATATCTGACTATAGGTAGGTTGGAAGGTCTTTGTTTTAAAGTATTCTCTTTCCTAGAATTTTAAAGTATTTTTATGTGTACTTATATCAAGAACCGAAAAAATCGATTCATTAATTAGCATAATGTTACCTACACATTTCGTGTAATATCTTTTGAGTATTGACTATATTTTGTAATAACAATTATATTTGAAATAAACCCTCAGGACCAGTGCGTAGCACAGAACTCCTTCGTGTGTTGAAGTAAATTTCTCATTTTGTTAATGTCTTAATAAATAATAATGAGCACACTTCTGGAAGTATACCTGTACCTTAAAGGCCGTTTGGGCGGCGGTAGTCACTATCCAGTCGTTTGCCCCCGATCTCACAAAATGGCATATTTTTTGGGACACGCTATTGCTTGTTCTATATCGTGTCGTCTCAGCACGAACCGTGAGAATTTTTTTCTGCAGAAGTCGATGTGCTCCCCTCATAACAAAACATATTGACGTTCGTAAGTCGTAGTGCCAACATTACAATTTACGAACGTCATGAGCGCTCTTACGTCGCACGTCATATGATTATGGTGTACGACGCACGCACCATTGCTTTGGAAATCGTCCGTTCACGACTCCTGAACAAATACAAAGTGAGCGTGTGCCATAATTGTATAACTCATAACCTGGCTCCTCAACCATGTAGCAAGGAGTTTTGTCCATCTCATGATCATCATCAGCTTCTATTCTTGTAATACGATTTGGACACCAGAATAATCCAATACAATTCACAATTTGAGTAGCTCAAATATCATCGACCAATTAGGCATTTTGAGACTACCGCGTGCGAGTTTAATCACTTGTCTTAGGGTGAACAGGTGCACAGGCCCCCTCATGGTCATCTCCATGAGCTCTTCATTTACGTTAGTGTCGAGGCCAACATGGCCTTGGCGCTACCGTGCGCTAGCTGCCCTCGATGTCAGAGTTGGCGGATAAGGGTCTTTTTGGTCAGGATAAAATTATAGTTAAATTAGCTTTTCTTAACATTCCCATATCGGAATGCATCTCTCCCATCTGCGAGAGAGTGGGGGGGTCGGACCCTTTTTGTTTAGGGTCAAAGCAGAGCCTCGTCGCGCAGTGAGCACTCATAGCAAACCTATAAAGCTCTCTTCCCTTCCACAGAATAATTTCATGTCCACTAGAAAAATAAACACAAGAATCGGAACCTCTCTGAGATGACAAAGAATATCATCGACTTGATATATTATCAACACGCTACATCATTTCACTCATGTCCCCGGCACGACCGGGGAGGAGGCGACCTTTCGCTCGCATACCATAAAGTGACAGTGTGTAGTTTGTGCCATGGCTTGGCACTTGGCATTATATGTCTTGGATTGGTCGCTTGTGGGGACGCGGGGGCGTAGTATAAAAAATCTAGGCTTACCATGACCAGTATCATCATCATTATCAGCCCTCATCGGTCCACTGCTCGACATAGGCCTCTCACACGATCTCCGTACAGTAGCCGGTCCGAGATGGTGCGAGATAGCAGGAGGTCGGCCGTATTGGCGTTCATTGATCGGTATAGTGGCTTAATATATCTTTTTATTCTTGGGAATTCTGTTGACGCTATATTTGTAAGCGCCTATAGTCGTCAGATGATTGTTGACTTTCTCAACGATAATTGACGTGTCTCACGTTAATAATATACTCATTTATCGAATTTCTTTAAAGACCATTCCAAGCTGGGCCTTCTAAGGACTTTCATACTTTGAGCCTAATGCAGTTCAGGTAAAAGTAGTACATTTTTAAAATTTTTAATTCTTGAAAAAATTTACGCATCCGAGCTGTCCTAGGTTACAGCTCGTGTTACGTTGTTAGACACACACATCTTTACGCCAGTTCCTTTATGGGGTAGGCAGAGTGAACTGAGTGTCACATATCACGATCCTTACACACCTGCCTTGCCACCTCCACACGCTTACAATAATTATAATTAATCACTAAAACATGAAAGCTATATCACAACAGTAAAGGGAAAACTATCCGATTTAATATTACTAGGCGAGGCAAATGTCAATCAGTTTTTGCCGACGGTGATTTTGTAACGCCACGTGTCAGGTTCCCATGGAAGCCTGGCTACGAGCCGCCCTGGGCCGTCATGTATACCCACTTACGTCTTTAACATAGGCACCTAGTCTTGACTCAGATGTTGCAAAGCCTAAATAGTTAATAACATTTAATAGAAATGAACCCATAAAATCGTATCTACTAGTGGACATGTATACGTTGCTTGGCAATCCTGTACATATTATTAGGACGTGTGCCTAAATTAACTATAAAACGTTATTTATCAGCATTGTGTTAATGAATGTACTGTTGGGGTACCTACTTTAAATGAACAAACAAATAATTGTTTCTAATGTGTCCAAATAAATATCAATTATGTAAAAACTTGAGATAATGTATCTTCACTTCTCGTTTCTTTGACGTTCTTTAATAAAAATATGCACTTGACTTTGTAGTCCGAAGTTCCATTCAAATTATGAGCATGTATTTAAGAATTCTCTTTTTGTTTTTTATTTATAAAGACGGAATCATGGCACAAGTAATTTCACATTAAGGTGGTCATTTTATTCGGATATACCGAAATTTGGAGTGACTAATGATAGCTAGTCAAGATGATTGTCCGCGGATGGCCGCAACGAGTAATAGACTTGTATTTAGACTTTGGTCCTATAATCAAAATTAAATTACCAACGTTGACATTCTTGCCTTACAACCTATGCTTTTTCTTTTTCCGCTCCAATTCCCGTAGGTTGATTTAAATATTTAATGATCTGTGCTGTCGATACGGTGTTATTTTTAGATTAGTATTTCATAGTACCTAATGATAGAGTGAGTGACAGTATTGAATCTTTGACATATGCACGTGACGCTATTAGTCAATGATACATGGTTTCATTAATATCATAATTTATAGTTTGACGGATAGGATATTAACTTCATATGCTGATGATGGTTATAATACGAATTGGGTGCAATTATTAGTAAAGTATTATGACTCCCAATGTTCCTAGTATTCATGTAAATTCACATAAATACATTAGTACTCAGGTACTGAGAACTTATAACAAAATATTTTCCGAAATAGACGCATTCTATTGTTTTAAGAATTTATTTAGAACAAACACCTGTGGACTTTTTGATTATAAAAAGGAATAACTTTGGCAGGCTTCTTTAATACACACGCTCGTACACATTAATATATTTTTTTTATTAAACATAAATAAACATAAATAAACAATATAGTTGCGGTGTATCAATATCTCACTCGAGTTTTTCCGTACACCGCCATACGTCGTCAACTATATACTTGACCTGATGTCATAAAACTTAAAAAAAAAAAGAAAATTGTTTAAAAAATATAAATATAAAAAAGGCTTGTGTTGAGTTTGTGTAATGATGACTCTGTAGAAAGCTGTAGATTTTTGTAAAAAAAAAATATATAAAACTATAGTTTTGTTTTTTAGGCCATTTAAAGGGTGTTATTTGATGTCAAAAAACTCTGTAGCGGTCTGGAGGTAGAAGGTCACCACTATCATAAACTAACCCTATAGATTGAATAAATAATTAAGTCTTTATGTATTAAAACAAAATTATGTTCTACCTATAGTTCTTAAAGACTAACTAAGTTCTAACTTATATGATACCATTTCAATTTGTATGCATCCATTTATAGGTGCGAAAAAGAAAAAAGTAAAATAGGGATAAACTCCTCATCAAACATTATTAATAGCTTCTGAAGAAGCGAGCTGTCTAGTTTAATTTTGTACAAAAATTCGATCAATCACTAAATCAAGTATCGTTAGCACACGCATATTACGTTTTATAAATTGGCCTATCCAGAACACTTTGGTAAAGATTTTGATCTATTAGCCGAATGACTCGACGTTTCCCGATTGCGGTTAGCGCCACCTAACATAGAGTCGCTTTTAATGTGAATTTAATCAAGTCAACTCAAACCTTTCAGGAACGTTTAAAAACCTCTTGTCCTTTGTAGGCGCACCGTGTCGTGATTTGAAGCTCTCACAAATGTCTTTTGTGTGGAAATTCATTAAGCGTTTTGCTTGTGAATTGTAGCTGGTACTTATGGTGCTACAATTTTATAACTGATTGATTATTGTGCCTTATTATTTTAATTACTTGATAGTGATTAGAAATGTATCACCGACTTACACAATTTATGACTTACACTATGGCCCTATTTGGGGGGGGGGGGGNNNGGGGGGGGGGGGAACGGCACCGCATCGGCATGGTAATTATGTGTATGTTCATGCGCGTCGGTAGTCGTAAATAGCTCCGATTTCTCGATTTCGATTTCTAAAGTTTGCAATTTTTTATTTACTTCTAGAGAAATATATGTATAGGTATTTATGAAGTCAGACAATGTAACTTATTTAATGATTAAGTACAACACTACAAGAGTGTGTTGCGTAATTGCCTTGTATAGTTCTACTTGTCTTTTAATAACGTTTTTGTGTAAATTGAGCACATAACTAAAAAAATGACAACGTAAACTGAATCGTCGTTGTTGCAATTACGAGTACTTTTAAATTTCGCAAGCAGCAAAATCCATATACAGGTCACAAATATCCTTCTGGCTTCTCAAACAAATATGAGCTTAAACGTCTTTTATGGCGTCTTAACTTTAATAAGCATAATATTATATTTAGAAAATTAGATGAAGTAAGTATATAATCTAACATAAACTAACAAATGCATTTTCTTTTGTTATTTGTGTAGGGGGACAAACGAGAAATTGAAGCCTTTCAACGACTACCGACGCCCATGAACATCGGCATAATTATTGCTTTTTGTATTAAATATCTTTGGAATAACATCTTAATTCGGTCAAGTTACATGGTTCCATTTGCTTTTAGTCAACACATAATCACTTGCAATCACTGAATAACACTTAAAAACACAAAAATAATGTGTATCATACTTTTAATATGGTAATTTAATAGAAACAGAACTATCAGTCGGATTTAGACCTAATTGTACTGGCTAAAAAAGAAGAAACACTTAATTGGACGGCTACTTATTTTAATGCGGAAAGACGTACAGAAGCACGAGCATGGAGTTTGCGCAATAACAATTCAGAATACCTCACACGATCCGCCTTTACCTAGGCAACTGCAGGTAATTGGCTCCGGTCATGCGATTACCTTCCTAGTGTATTTAATTACCGCAAAATGATCAGTGTACCGCCCTCCTGCAATTTACCGATCAATCAATATAGGCTCTGAGTGTAAGAGCTGTGTTGGGATATCGGTTTCAATCAAATTTTCTGAGTGCAAAAACGATTGAATTTGATAAATTGTGTTACTACAGTTTATTTTAGTAAGCGAGATTAGCCGTGAGTGGAAAGCTAGTTTCCACCCGCGGTTACTCTCGTCACTCTCGCGTCAAGTATAAGATGTTACACTATCTAATTGTAGTCAGTTAGGAATATAATTTATATATCTATCGGGTCACATCGATCTTTTAATGAATATTTATGAAATCTGTTTTGTGGTTTAGATTTTTTTTGTAGTGTAGTAGGCCTAATGAGCAAACGGCGTGAGGTTGCTACCGATGCCTATAAACATCCAACATATTAGAGGAAGTCGATAACTTAAGGCGTCGATGCGCTTCTTCATCCATTCACAAAATGCAGAAAATGGGACAGTATAGCGACCACTTTTAAGGGCTTATCACGAGATCAACATGTAACTCTCTTGCCGGCGTGATTATAATGAAACATGACGGACCAGCTCCACCTATTATTAAAAAGAGATCAAAATGTAACAAACAAATTAACTCTCTTAATAACCGACTGAATTGTTTGAATGTCTTCATGTTCTGAAGTAATAATAAGCCACATTTCACTTATTTCAAGATTGGCCTAAAACTTGGTTATAAATATAAAGTCTTATTATAGTCTAGGTGCTTTTTATAACTTTTCATATATTGTATTATTCTTTATGTTCTGATTTTATGAGGTAGTAGTTCTTCATAGAAATAAGCTTATATTTTTGATTACAAAAATTACACATACAAAAATTGCGATATAACTTATTTGTTGTTTTACAATAATAATAATAAACATGTACCTAATTTTATTCTATGATTTCGTGTATTTCAAGTTGTTGTACAAGACGTTGGATTCATACTAAAACTTATTTCAACTAAAAGTCCGAAAAAGTTTTGCGCAATGTTTTAAAGGAAGCACTTGTCGTTTCGCCACATATCATGTTACCTTCAAATTCGAACATTAATGCGCACGACGCTGTCAATTTGGTCAATGAACCAGAGTAAAACCAAAAGGAGTTCGTCTTATAAATTTCCTTCCGGAGTAGACATGCTCAATGTTTTACTTTATATCGATACTGATGTATCGATACACGATAGTGTCACGTGGATTCGTATTGATGTTGCTAATATTGTATCGTATCGCACGGTCCTGTTATTCAAACTAGCAGTGTCCCTCGGCTTCATCCGCGAAACGCTGCACTTATTAGTCGTAGTGTCATGAAACATTTATTCAATAAGCCTGAAACTCCCATGAAATTATTAATCAGACATAAGAGATATTTCTCAAATAAAACTTGCAGTGGCGGATATTAATGTGTCCAAACAAGTACAATTTAGACATTTTTACGGTTTACTATTATTAAAAACAAATCCAAAGTTTTAGATCTTTTTCCGTGACTTATCGTCCGCCGTGACTAACTTTTCTTTCGTGAAAAATTCATTGTAATATGGTTTTTATTAGGTCCATCCAACCTTTGTCGCATTGCTTTTAGTTTTAACGAGATGCTAGATACAACTTGCATTTCCCATTCAGACCACTTTTAAATTTTAAACACTATTAAATAGAACACCACCCAATCACACTGTATTAACGGAAATGATAACTTAAATATAAAACACAAACAAACGTCAAAAAACGCACGCACGCACGCACGCACGCACGCACGCACGCACGCACCCACGCACGCACACTCACACACACACACGCACACACACACACACACACACACACACACACACACACACGCACACACGCACACTTACACACACACGCACACACACCTTTCTTGGAAATTGTTCTACTCAAAGGTAAGTTCAGTCGATTTTAAGAAAAATCAACCACATACCGACGGTTGACCGTTTGCGGCAGATCTCTATGCTCAAGCTGCTCCTGAAGTTACGGGTTTTTTTTGCGTCCCGGATTATTTCTAGGACTACTGGATGGATTGTAAAGTGACACTCCCGTTCAAAAGGGAGGTATGGTCACTTTTGGTATATTCTGTGGTATATTAAACACTAATAAGATAATGTTTATATTGTTAAATGTATATTACCTCTTTAAGTTACTTTTAAATGTACACACTTTGATTGCATATGTCATGTAAGTTTTCCTTTAGCACGGCTACTGGAAGAAATTCCATTATGGAATAAGTAGCTCCTATGTAAAAGCTTTCGCCTATCTGTACATTTGAAATGTGTTTTGTTTTCTTTTGTGCATAAATTATTAAATAAATTAACAAGATGAGTTTCTTTGTAGATAATATTTTTTGTCTCGTTGTTATATTTAGTGTCATAATATATTAAGGTATTCTTTTTATATTAAATGTAGAAAGGAATGAATGCTATGACCCTAGTCGTTTAATTTTAAATTGCCCTTTTAGATTGCAGTTCACTTGAAAGAAACCATGTAAATAGATATATTTGTTCGCAATGTGTATATTTTTTGGCAAAGTTCAGTCAATATCACCATACTTATCAACGCGTTAGCGCCCACCGATAAAAATATAAACAAAAATGTATAAATGTCATCTAATGATCCGTACAATTTTAAACCACCTCGTTTCATAATCATATTTAATTATTAGTAGTTATTTTCCTCAAAAGAACTTTTTAGGACCTACAAATGAAATTGGCGTTTTGTATGGGAGGAACAAAAAGTAGAATATTTTTTAATATAACATATTTAATTAATCAAAGTATGAACCATTGTTCTATATACACTTTTGCCATCTCATAGTTATCATTAGTTCTTTGATCCCTTTACTAAAAAAAAGTCGGACGGGAATCATTAAAATCTTTGCAGGCGATTTTGACTGCCTCATCGGAGTTGAATTTTTCCCTTGCAAGAAGTAATCCAAATTTCGAAAAAAATCGTATTCTGTTGGAGAAAGGTCTGGGAAGTACGGAGGATGTCTAAGACTTTCCAATTGAAACTCTTCTAATTGGGTAGTCGTTTAGGTTATATAGATAGACCAGCCTAGGTTGTTTAGCCGCTGGCTTCTTAATCATGGTTTGTAATTGCTGACAATAGACATCAGCCGTAATATCTGGCGAGATCTGAGAAAGCTGTAATGAAGAACACCGGCACTAGTCCACCAAGCGCTTACAAGTAGCTTTCTTGGGGCAAATTTTCTCTTGGGGCAGGATTTGGCTTACTGACCAGGATCCAACCAATGCACTGAGCGTTTCCGGTTATAGAAAAGAATCGCCTTTTCATCACAGGTAATGTAACGCAGCAGTAGAGGCGCGTTTGCCGATTTGCTTCAGTCAAGTCGTGAGGTACCCACCTTTCAAGCTTTTTTATATTTACCAATTTTCTTCAAGTAAATTAAAACAGTTTTAGCACTAACATCGCAGCATGTGGTTAACTCGTACGTGGTTTGCGATGGATCCGCTTCCACAACAGCCTTCAACTCCTAATTATCAACTTGGGTCTCAGGCCGTCTACGGAAACAAAAACGAACTGTGTTTTATTATGCAACACGATCGCCATACACATCATTCACCCTCTTCTAGTCGCTTCCGCAGCACTGGTGCCACGACGTAACTCATAATCGTGAATAATGCGATATTTTAAGTTTTCCATTTTGTGAAATGGATGAAAAACAGAAGAAAAAGAAACAAACTAACGACCGTCATCGAAGCACGAATACATGAGTAAACAGCTGTACAAATTTTGATTTTGAATTCGCGATAAAGTGATCAGTACCAAAAAAGCCAATTTAATATGTAAGGACCTTATATTAAACGATGATGAAACAAACTATAGGTATTTATATTAAACGATGTTGACACAAACTATAGGTATTTATATTTTAGAGCTATTTAAAATAAAAAAAGAACTCTATAATTTCAAATCTTATTGTCTACCAGTCAAAAAAATACCTATTAGTTTTACATACATTTCTTTCCTATAGAATATACAACATTTCTGACCAGCGGCCTTCAATATTTTTCATAACCAATGTGCATTTAAAATGTTGTTCCCATAGATTTTCCTCGTAACACTATATATAGCACCGTCTGCTTACTTTTACACTTGAATAAATTATGACTTGGGATTTAATACTGGACGATACATAATAAATTGAACGATACTAATAAATCATATCTTTTACGATTTTTTAACATACATAATTAATGAAAAATATGTTATAGTGTAATAAGTGGTATGGCTATTAAATTTAATTATATTGCATTAATATAGCTCCAAATAAGGTGAATCAGGTGGTACTATGTAAAGCGCGCATATCTTTTTGTAACACTTCACCATTTTCGGCCTTAAGCTTTAGCTTTATCAAGACATAAAGACCCGTATGAATTTATCTTGAATGGCGTTGACAAAAATGAGAGTATAAATAATGTGATGAATTATTCAGCGTTATCGGTATGGAGGGCTGTTGTTCTTAAGGTAAAAAAGGCTTCGCGCGGCCGCCTGCCGGAATGCAGCGCCCGATGCCTTTTTGTGTAATTGTCTTCAAGCACGCACTCATCTAACTGATTTAGGAATTACAGAATCCAACATTTTTTTGCCTAGACCTCGAACTTGATCTAATTTATTCTGAATTCCTATGTCGTATAAAAACGATACGTTCGTCCGTTAATTGTTTTGATAATGTGAGAAACTCGTAACTCATATGACTACCGTTTTAGGTACAGTTAATTTATTATGAACCGCAATAAAATACATCACAATTTTTTGATTTTCCTAATTCGACGCAAAGCCTGCTTACTGATTCTTGTCTCGCACATCGGTTTCATTTAATCTCGTGTCATTGTTTCTATAATTAAAGTAATTTGCAGTTTTCATTGTGATTCCGAAGTGCGCCTTTGATCATCGTTTTTTGAGAAATCACGTACACATCCCTTAAGGATGCCGCAGAAATGTTATTTACAACGCATTGAAAGTAATTTAAACCCTGTACCTCTTGAAATAAGTCCCAAATATATTATTCTCTGTAACGTTTATATCACGGCTGGGTTTGTCACAATGCCGGCGTTAACTCACGTTTAGCATTCAATTAAATTGCATCAATCTTAATCATTTCACTATTATTGGTATCTTTATGAAAGTATTTAATTTCATTTAGCTTTTTCCTTTGTTTACGTGTTGCTTTTTCTTGGATTCAACTTTAAGTTGATTGTGAGCATACAATTTACATTTACACAAATTGTTTACAGGATGACAGTTTTCAATTAGATTTAGATTCTTTTGTTATAATTGCAGGAACGTTGCGACCGCCGGGCTTGATTGGGGGAAGCAAACCGAAAGTGGCGACACCGGCAGTCGTGTCAAAGATAGAACAGTACAAAAGAGAGAACCCAACAATATTCGCCTGGGAGATCCGCGAGCGTCTTATATCTGAAGGTAAACATTGACCTCCCTAAGATATTAATGGTATTTTGTATAAGTCAGGAGCTAAAATGTTTCCCACTTAAGAATATCATGAACGCCTAGAGCAATCACGACGGCGCGCATATAACTGCGCATTTATTTGTTCTTGGTTACTTACACGCCCTTTCTAATGCGATAGAGAAATAGATGTGATCTTAATTTATATATTATGAATAGTGGCGTTTCATTCAACTTTATCAATAGTTTGATTCTTCCCTCGTCGCTTGAGACGAACGAAACGAGTCATATAAAATACAGGAGTTAGGTAACTATTTTTCCTAGAAGCTTCATACCGACCATACTTTATTTGTAGCAGTTGATTCATGTCTATTAGCAAGTAATATGAAGTAGTGTGCACTAGACCTTCATACCGACCATACTTTATTTGTAGCAGTTGATTCATGTCTATTAGCAAGTAACATGAAGTAGTGTGCACTAGACAACTAGATAAAATTGAGATTTTTTATTAAAAAATAATACGATAACATACTGAGGCCAACGAGCAAACGGAGCACACTACAGAGAGCAACGAGCAAACGGAGCTTCTACTGATACCATAGACATTCGCATTGTTGTCATGCAAATGTATTGCCTTCCTTTCCTCCTACTCTCTAATAGGTCACCGGCTACTCATAAATCGTTCGAAACGCGAAAGCGTACACATTAATTTAGTGCAGTATCGTGTGAGCGAGAGGCCCGATTCTAATGCAATGCAGTATGGCACTACCTCATACATGACCTATTTAATGAACAATTTAATTTTGAACTTATTTTTACATAGAGCCGCGACTAATTTCATTAGAGTAACATGTTCACATAACAAATCCTGTCCCATTAAGCGCGTACAGCTTATCTAAGCGGCCGCTGTCCTAATAATTGGATTTGGGCATTGAACTTTAGACATTTCGTGTCGATAGTTTGGGAGGTCAGTTGGTAAAGCCAATGAAGTGCAACCCCGAATATGGTCTAATAGTTTCGGCGATGGCTACCGGTTGAACAAGTCGACAGCGGATACGTTGTAACCTGATCGCGTAATAAAGTGCCTATGACTTATAATTAAGTCTAGTGTATACAACATCCTTGTAAAGGCTTCATTTCTTTAGTGTAACGAATTATTTAACATTTCGTAGTATTTAATCGCTGGTATGGTACACGTAACATACGCAATCTACAATTCGTTGCTAATTTTTACGGTTCCTGATTGCTACCTTAACCCGTTGTACACTCAAATTTTCCTCTAGATTCGATCTATCATCTATCTATCGGTAAAAACCGCATCAAAATCCGTTCTATAAATAAAATAAAAAATCAAACAGACAATTTTAGGCACTTTGTTTTATTAACAAAGTAAATAAATTGCAACGCTACATACAGTATTTGTAAATAAAGTATTGTAAATAACTTCAGACTATACACAAAGTTATAATTATAATGAACGTAAGTAAACAAACAAACAAATGAATTTTTAATCTAACTCTTATAAACAAATGTGCTTGCTTTTCTCCACATGAGATGTATAAAACATTTTTTTCATCGTCTGTTACACAACTCTACATGGAAATGTTTTGGTGTAATTACTCATTTCGGTATAGAATAAGGTACAAAACGTACAATATTTATATGGTCACACAACATTCTAGAATCTGAACAGGTATGTAGTAAGAGTCAGTGTTGTTGTGTTGTATCTTGTATATCACGACTGAAGAGATACCTCTCGCTTGGGTGACGCATCTTTATATCCTCTTGTTGTATCGACATTATGAAAGCATATTGAACGCCGTTTCCACATCATCAAACTTTTTTGTTGCGCGTCACATTTGTATACTAACGCGTAAGCCACAGAAAGTATTATCAGTAGTATTTTACCTCTCATGGCCCAAGCACTCTGAAGTAGGATATTTGCGAAATGCTTACAGAGAACCTTTAATATTACAAAAGTCATAATTTTAATAATAAAAACTTGACTATTTATTTATAATTTGTAATAAATATTAACATTTGTATATTGAATGTCATAAATATACAAATGTTAATATTTACCCGTAATATTGTCGTCCCCTAACAAATACCATCCAAAGCCGAAAAGTAATGACTATATTACTTTAAAAAAACGTACCACAATCATAGAGTAAGGATTACGTTTTATTATTCGTGTGTCACATTATCGTAACGGAAAGATGTTAGGTTATGCTACGGGTAGATATAGTGACATCGCGATATCAACTTGACAAATGTCGTCGTGTTCTCAGACGCGGCGTCGAGCGGCGAATTGTGCACATGTGGTTTCGTCCTTTCTACTTTTTTATTTCTTTATATAAATATATTTTCTACTTCTTTATATAAATATATGTTTTCTGCGTTGGTAGGAAAGACAGGGGACACGTGACGCGAAACTTTGTTGGATATCTATAGATATAAAAGCGCAATTTCTGTTATTGAATAATCACGAAATCTCGGTAACTATAGGGGCCCTACTTGATTAACTTGAAATTTGGAACGCAGCTTCCTCTGAGGGTGCAGACATCCGCTAAGAATTAATTGTACTAAGCACAAATAAGGGTGCGTTTTTAGGGTGAAGTGCGCGTGGCACTAGTTTACAATAGTCATGTTAACTAAACAATGTGGCATGTGCAACAAACACTGAAGGAAAAACGCACATGCAGTCATGTAGACTATTGACAGAAGTGACAACTGAAAACTGTATTTGTTTCGAATGTCATCATGATTTTTGTTGACCAAAAAAGTGCTCAGCACGTCTAAAGAAATTTTCATGTGACGTGACAAAAATCGTGAACACTCGAATTACATGGTTTTTGGGCACACAATTCGCAGTAATAGCGCTTTGCGCCGCGTAGTACCGTCCGGTGACGGAAAGCGCACCTGTGACGCTCTACGCATGAAGATGCACGGCGCGCCACGTGTGACGGTGACGCGAATTCCATGATTTTCATTCACCCAAAAATTCTAAGCGACTGAAGGAGTTTCCACCTCAAAAACCAGCTGCAAGCAAGTGCATGTAACGTTAATTATCGTCATTGTAATTATGGTTGAAGTGACAAGGTCTCATCTCAACCCCGTATGGTCACTTCTTAATAGAAATTCACAATGTCACTTAATGAACAATAACTATTTAAATAAAATTTCCATTTACTAAATATAATTTTTACGATTTAGGACTGTTTTCGATCTCACATTAATAGATTTATAAATTCATTTTCATACGACTATTAAAAAAATATGTCTAAAAACGGCTACGTAAATAAACTTGTCTGTGGTTGTAACTTTGTGTATGATTATATTTGTTTGTCTGTGGCTACTAAAGACTTATTACAAGTGACTATTAAACTTGGCTCTTTCTTAAGCACTGCGACGAGACGGAATCAAAGCCCATTAAATAAGTTTATATGATTGTCTCGATGAATATGTAAACAGCAGCGAATTTCCGCTGTTGTACGTAGTATCTAGTGGGTATTGCTTTCTTGCATTAGGCCTTTTTAAATGTAACAATCGACAAGTGGAATTTCCGTAACGTTTCTGTAATGACACCCTAATTCGTATGACCAGGGCCACGAAAACAAATGAAATAACAGCGTTCTAGATAAATCATAATTTTCTATTAGTCTGAGAAATTGTATGTCTTTAAGATTTTTGTTATAAAAATATGTGTAATGCATAGATGAACATCCATGACCTGTTTAGGATTCAAATCCGCGACGTCTGGCGCAATATCACCACTATCCGAGCTATGTTACCACTGAACCAGCCGGTCGTTAGAAAATGAATGAGCTCTATTAAAGCTTATTTATTTATAAATTGTTATTAAAAATCAACATGATTATATGTAATCAATTAAGTATTTCGTAATAATTCATTAAACCTGCTACTGACAAGATACACTACGGATAATCCCAAACTAGTCTAGTGTTGGAATATAACGAGATGGCGTACGAAAGTTCCAACTGCATACTCGTTTCTGTGAGGACATGATGGGCGTTTTTAGCATTGAGAGCAACGAGCCAATTGAAAGAATTGCGCTGACGACACCTCTCGTGCCCATGCATGACACTGAGCTCATCAACTCTTTTGCACAATTACAATTCAACGCATTTCAAATCATAAATATATGACACGGAGGTATAAAATAAGAAACATGTGAAACATGATTCTTTATACGCATTTCCACGAGTGAGATTCTGCAGTCATTTGTAGAACAGGTTCAGTCTATGATACCTATTCTGGTTTATCATAGGGCTTGAACAGAATACAATCTAGTCTATTTGAGGTTTTTGTTGGTATGAAAACAACTTTGGTCGTGCTAGTATCGGTTAATATTGCCTACTGACAGAGGAATGAAGATTTATTCGTATTAACGCAATGATTGCTGTACAGTGATCGAGGCTAGGCATAATAAAACAATAAATAAATTGCAATATATAATCCGTAACTAATGGTCTTCGTTTTAATAAACATTTTTATTTAATTGCTTATACGAGCATCGACTGTATTTTTTTTTTTTATTAATTTTACGCTCGTGTAGATTGTTTGGTATTTTATTTAATTTTAACTAATTGTGAAAAAATAAAGTATTTATTAAATACTGGACTTAAACGTTTCTAATATATACACTATCTATCTGTCTATTCTCATCTAATGTTCTATTGAAGTAAACGGTCAGTCAAATTTCTGTAAAGTTTTAAGTCGTAGCATCAAATTATATGGGTAGAGTGAAGTTATTTAATGTTACTCTAAAACAACTTTATTTACTATATTATTTTTGATATATGGAAGTCAGTAAGTAATTAATATCTGGTAATATGGTAGCGTGCTTTATTATTATGTTTTTTGCTTTTGGACCTTAACTTTAGCTGTCGAAGGAAGAGGGGCCCATTCGCCATTCTGGCCATGATAATAACAGTTAAAGGAACTACTATAGACACACTTATATCGGGATACTCTCTTCGCTTCTACAGAATAAGTTCTGGTCAGAAAAAAAGACGTGTGCTTTAAAAAATACAACTATATTTTAAAAATGGAACGTCTTATAATTATTTTAACACGTTCAATGCAGCTCGTAATAACCACTGGCGAGCTCGAACTCATTGAGCAATGGTTACCAAGCCACCATTGTAATTTTTTCTCTTATCTTCCGCCGACATTATCGTCATTTGTTGAAACGTGTTTAAAATAATTGCTCGCCCATGACTACCGCATGCACGAAAATCGCACGCAAACCCCACGTAAACCTAAATGCTCATACTTATAATAAATTTAACACAATGTTTAAAATGGCGCTGAAGCGAAAATGCACTTGAGGCACTTCTAACCGACATAACATGGATATCTGATATTTTACATTGATATATATTCACAGAACTATTGAGAGAATGTACTATCTGGAGTATTTGCACTGATTTATTACATAAAAACAAAATGTTTACTGATAAATGGCTAATGTAGTTACACTGAAATTATCTTAGTGTTCACTGCACAACCATTGTATGAAGTACCAAAAGTTCCCAACACAGTACAAATAGTTGAGTTAGTAATAATAGATAAGACATATACAATCGCTTAATTAATGCCAGGATTGCTTACGTTTCTTTATCGAATATGGTAGCTAATTCTATCTACTATTCTGGCAAAAATATTTGGTAACCTTTCAATAATTTTAAAACCTAGTGCCCAAATGGATTAGCATTGTAGACGGAATGGAACCGTACGACTAACCTACCCGACTAAACTAACCTAACCTACCCGAGGTATGATAAAGCAATGAAGTGTTGTTACATTTATGAGTCCGGATGGCGAAAAATGATTGGATGCGCAAGCGCAAAGCATCTCTGTGCGTATCTTTATGGTTAGCTTGCAATCAGGCCAGCTTATGCCTCATCATCATCATCATTATTAGCCCTTATGGGTCCACTGCTGCACATAGGCCACTCTTAATGAACGCCAAGACGGCCGATTTCCTGCTACTCGCATCCATCCCGGACCGGCAACTGTACAGAGATCGTCTTCCCAACTGGTGAGCGGTCGACCAACACTTTGTGTTCCTAAACGCGGTCTCCAATGCCTCATACGAAATAAAAAATGGCATACCTTTCCTCCCGAACACGTCTTTCATTAAACGAGTATATTTATAAAAATGGGTTGAAAAAAATCGGTGATAAATTAACCATCAACTTAAACGCAACTTCCAATAATTTAAAACATTGATTACGTGTTACAAGTGAGTCAATTATCACCGTTGTACAATTGATAATATTGATTGTCTTCTTTTTGTAGCGCACGAATACCTGCCCATTGCTCAGACGTGGTTATGATTGATTCTATTAGATCGACGATTTTCGGTGTATCAAAGCGTGTTGACTGGACCGGACCACCTGCTGACGTGCTGGAGCATCTAACTTATATTGAACAGACTTATGAACTTTTAGATATGATCATGAAATATTATATTTTATACCTAACAGCTACTTTATCTTAAAATTCTATAGGGATATTTTTATTAGTTCATAGTTTTGTAATGGTATAGAACATATAGATTTGTTTCTGTCAATAATACCCAAATATATTATTTAATAGAATAACTAATGACGCAAGCTTGTCGAAATTAAACATTATGATAATAAACTTAAAATATGAGTTTATCTAAGATAAGTTGTAATATAGACCATTTAAAATATTAAGTTAAGTTTCCTTCAAAAAATGGTGAGCAACTCATTACCAGTTTTTTTTGACATAACGAAAATATTCTGAAGAACATTATTCTAAATGACACTTCTGAAATATTTTCACTCTATATACTATTGAAAGGACATAACTAATAGAATTTTAATCAAATTTATAAAAAATATGGCGGATACAAAGCGGATTTTTTGTATTGAAACGCGTGCCAACTTCTTACCGTGCTTATGAAACTAAATTGATTAAATTTCATAACTGGACAGCGGCATACTTTCAACTATATTATAGATTCGTGACTAAGTACTACAATGAGAGGAAAAAAACGTTTGGTTCATAAAAGAAGCAAAGAAATTTATTTGTGTTACAGAATGATTGAATTATCTCATAAAATCTGTTACGATCATATCAATCCGACTTTTGGATCGAATAAATTAGACCTCGCAAGCATTGAATAACCCAAGACTAAACAAGAAGTTATTATCTTGTCATGATTAGTAAGTATGTGACCGTACGAACGTGGGCTATTGGATATTTATATTTAGAAATCCAGGGTTCAGAAGACATCAGACATCCAGGATTTATTATTTTTGTCTATTATCATACAAGTTCATTCGGCAATCAATTTTTTAATACGTAAGTTAAAAAGTTAGTTTTTTTTGTGAAGGCAAACTTGGTATTGGCAACAGAACACGGATGACTAAAAAAATTACTAAAGTGTCCTTCGGTATATCGGTATCGTTACAATTGCGTGTACGTGGGCGAGGCAGCCATGCAATCAAGGTTCTATCCTTTACCTTATCAGTACCGAATGTGCCTGCTAGATGTGGATACTAATAAATAAATATCAAAATTATCGCTATATCTGCCATTGACCCAAAAAATATCGCTATATCTGCCATTGACCCAAAAAAGCAATGCAGGGCTGCTAAGTTATAATTTAATCTAGTGAATTTCTATTTGTATTAATTGCTAATAAAATAACGATAGCTAGCTTTTATAGGCCTATAATGTTCATCTGTGATAAGTTACGATATCACGATGATAAAAAGAAGATAAAAAGTGAATAATGTAACACCGTGAAACAAGTTTTATCTGTTCACTGGACTATGAAGATCATCATTTGATTTGATACAATTGCTAGATGTAACTGATATTGCTTTTACAGTTTTGAGGAAATGCCAGCCTCTGCGTGAGGTCCAATTGCACACTCGGTGCAGAACAACTACGTATACGCCAAAAATGTGGACACTCTTTGCCGTTTTTGATGTGATAGAATTTATTTTTCTCATGAAAAGCAGTTAGGAGCAACCACCTTTTTAGTTGAGTATTCGTTTATTGCGATATAGATGTACAACGATTCATTATCTGAAATATAGAGTTATTGCGAATTAAATTGAATTTAATTTTGAAAATACTTTTAATCCATAAGTTAACGTCTAAACTTTACAATACAATAATTCGTATGATCTTTTTAATACATGACATGGTCTCGTCAAAATGTTGGCTGACGTCATAGAATGCTTCTGGCAGTGATGAATCGTGCAATGTGGTTAGTCACATTGGCTCTGGTCCTAGTTACTAAGAAAACTCAGGATTGCTGTAGCACGTAGAGTCCCCGCTGTTCTCCTTTTATAATATCATAGAATGGTCACATCGATCGTAGAACATCGTGAAACGGTCCTGGCGATGATAACCCGAGCAATGTGTTCCGGTCACATGCACTCTCGTCCTAGCTACTAAGGCAACTGAAGGTAGGTGTTGCATGTAGAGTCTCCACTATCCTCTCATTATCTTATCATCTTGAAACCGTCAGATCGATCACATAACATGGCAGAACAGTCCTGGCGATGGTAAACCGTGCAGTGTAGTCCGGTCACATTGGCTCCAGTCCAGCTACTGAGGTAACTGAGCTACTGAGGTAACTGAGGTGATAGATGCTTTTCTCTCTTGAAACTTAGTATTTTCTGTGTAGAAACTTATCGTATTAGACATAGTACCATCTTACAAAAAGAAATTACCTAACAGGACCTGATACTTGAGAAATGAGCAGATGCTCGTGAGCGAGAAGCGAATGCCAAAGCCGTCGCAGATTCATAGCACTGAGTGGTCTTTTTTTTAGCAACGAAGAGCATTACGTCACATCGGAGTGTAAGTGGAAAGATTCAATGCTCTTACATAGAATAGCAGCAGACCTCGCTGTAGTTGCTACACGGATACCCAAAAGGACTCTGTTTCGACTAGAGATAATTGCAATTAAGAAGCTCCTATGCCCTTTTCATCGTTTTTATAATACCCAAATCATTTAGGGGTAAAATCATTATTACCAAGCCGATACCTACTGATAAATATATCAAACAGAAAATACGTCCAAGTGGCCTAATTTACTTTGTAAAAGCCCCCAGTTCTAGTAGGCTTCCACTCGAGATCATGAAAAAATAATATAAGTAATGATGCACCATGTGTTTACAAAAAAACTTTTGAATAAACAAATCTTTCGGAGAGCACTATCAGCTATGAAATCTGCTTTTATATAACAGCGCCAATGCGTATAATTATCGTTGAGAGCTGGCAGGGGCGCGTTTATCAAAACAGTGTGGGCCCATCGACACCGTCTAAAGTTTAATAAGGTGCCCACTACCGCCTTTGTCAGCCATGACTTGCTAGTTTTAGACAATAGCTTGCGCAACTTATCAAACTAAATCGATATCGGTTTACGAGGCGTTACGGCCGAGTATAGCTACTGACCAAATTTTGATTGATTGCATTCTTATAACATCGAATGCGGGGTTTTCAGCTTTAATGATTTACTGGCGCCGATTAATTAGTGAAACTGATGACGTGAGCTTTTACGAGAGGCTATTAAAATGCTTATAACACATAATTATGTGACATAGAAATGTATTGTGGGGAAAACAAAGGCGTTGCAAGTTCGGAAGCTCCGACACAAAAAATATATATATAATATACACACAAACTTATGATTTAACTGGAACGCTCTGAATATATCAGAATTAATAATTATGTTTTGAACATTGGCTATAATTATTTTTCCACCGGGTGGAGTGATGACCAGGTCAAGGTCGTGGAGAATGGGGCACCTTGGAGAAAGTTCTCATCTGGAACTCTCTGTTCCAATAGAAGACGTCTTCCTGCTGATGATGGTAATTATTATTTAAATTGTAAAAAAACAAAAGCAGACATTGATATGGTTAGAAATTCAATGCCGGGCAGCCATGTATTATAACTCGAGAAACCTCTCACATCCAAACTTTTCAAGAGCACAAGACAGACAGAAGATTACGAGACCATTTAATCCAATAGACGTTACTACCGATAATTTAATCAGTGAATGAGTTGTACTAACACAATTAAAGGACGGCATGATAGGAGGGCAACGCATCTGCATAACAATCATGCTAATGTCCATGGGCGCCGGTACTCATCAAAAGGCTCCGATTGCTCGTTTGCCCCCTAATGCTATAAAAAAGTCTACTATGTTGACTCTCGATGTGTGGATAACTCGAGAAACTTTCGTGCTTTCAAACAATTTTGTCATAAATATTAGTGACATCAAAAAAAAAATGCAATATCTCTGAGCTCTATAACTAGTAGTCAGTATTAACATAACACTTATATGTATACATCTCCGTGGTGCATAACAGCTGGGCTTCACCTGGCTGCCCTCTATTTTCTCGATTTGTATAATAATTGCAGTCTTGTACTGTCTTCACTTTGATTGGGGACGATTTTTTGTTTTTTTTTTATGAGATAGGGGCAAAAGAGCAGGTAGGTAGGGAGGGATATTGGAATACTTCATTATTAACATCATTATCAGCCCCTATACCGTCTACTGCTGTACATAGGCCTCTTTCAATGAACGCTAAGACGAACGATCCCCTGCCACTCGCATCCATCCCGGATCGGCAACTACATGGGAGATCGTCTTCCACCTGAAAGATTGCATGTTACTTCCTCTTACTGTTAGTGAGCATGACCCAATAAGTGAACGCTATTACCGCTCGCCACTCGCATCCAATTGGCTACTGTTCATTTTCACTTCGATTTCATCAATGATAAGAATAATATTGTGTACTTATCACACTACGTTAGTTTGGTCCTGTGCTAAGTACCGTAAGGGCTTGTATTACAGGTACTATACTGAAATATATTTAACATTTTCATAAATTTAAGAAATTTTATACATTTATGATTTTCATTATAGAAATACATATAATACATATAAAAAGATGCATGGACCTAGGCGGGATTCGAACCCGCGACCTCTGGCGAAACACGCGGCCTAACCGCCACGTTACCAAGTGAGCCAGCCGGTCGTCGAAAAGTCGATCAATTCTTAAGTAAGTGAATTAAATATCACACAAAATAATCATCGAGATCTTGTATGAGCCCTATTGAGGGGTAGAGTTAACTATCAAAAGATAATTAAATACCTTTTTTATGCGTATGTAACATATAAACGTACATATATAACATAGTACGTTGATTAACCGTTACTTAAAACACTTATATATAAGATGTGCAGTCTAGGCCAAAACCAAGAAACCGTGACATTATTTTTATTGGAGTATTATTGTAAGAGGTAGTGCCATGCTGCATAATAGGATGTACGCATGGTGCATGACACTACATCCTCCCATGCAACGGAATTGGGCCGGCACGACCGGGGAACTACCTCTCGCTTACTTGATGCGGGCGTAAAGTGATACCTACAGTGTAGCGTCTTGTGCGGTATGTGAGTAGCCGGTGGCCCTTTGGGCGGGGCAGGTGAAAAGGAGGGCAACGCATTGGCATAATTATGCTGATGTTCATGGGCGTCGGTAGCCGTCGAAGGGCTGCGATTGGTCTTTTGTACCCCTCACACAAATTCTATCAGTTCGAATAAATTCGAAATTGCCGTTCCATTTTCGAAAAAATGATCGAAGATATAATGCAATAAATTTTGTTTGCCTTTCTTTTTTTAAGTTCCTAGTTTCGGCCAGTTATCAATCAGCCGTATTATGTGTGACGATGTGTTATGTCAAGATGACATATGGACTCTAGGTGAACAGTATCACGTATGTAATAGTAAGCTATAACACCATGTCCTCACTTCCTGACCTTTAGGGCCGTACTGGTTATTATAATTATTTATCTAACACAGGCGTCAGTTTCCACAGGTGTCATCACGAGCTATACTATGTAAATATCTTGATATATGTGTAACTTTGCTGCCATATTCTCACTTCCAAGTGTGTGGAATAATTTTTTATAATAATATAGGGAGAAAGAGTAATCACTGGCATTTTGATGACTACGTCCATAGACATCTGCATTATAGTCATACGCAGGGCAACACATCTGCGTTGTTCCGCCCATCCACCACCAGAGGGCCACTGGCTACTCACAAACTTCGCACTAAACGCGACGGCTTATGTTATTTTACGGAGGAGGCGTATGAGCGTGAAGTGCCTCCACGGTCGTGCCGGCTTAATTTGGCTACGATGCAGCATAGAAATACCTATTGCTATAATAATAATGTCCTAGCCGAATATCGTCTACAGCGGTTATCTCCATTGACACGAGCCAGCTGCGCGGGACATGTTACACTGCACAAGTTTACGCAGGCACAAGTCCACTCGCTATTCCCTCATTCTCACGACTGGGAGAAATCATACGCAGCGCGCACCGTTAAGCCGGTAGCACCGCCAACCGGACAGTTACTAGAATTTTTCAAATTCTAATAGCACTCTGTGTTTGGTCCGACCCGGGATTCGCACCCGGGACCTCAGGCTGAACATGCTTACCACTAGAGCACGAGCCCTAATAATATTTCTCATAGCGTGTTTGTATAGCCTTCCTCAATAAAAGTGCTATCTAACAATGTAAGAGTTTTTAAAAATGGGCCAGTTCCTAAGATTAGTGTTTACAGGGAAACCAATTCTTCAGCTTTATTATATTAGTATAGATACACATATTTAGGCAGGTGATGGTCTTATGATCACATTTCTCTAGCAGCCTCTGATAGTTTGGATACTGCTAGCGTAAGGGCGGACATTACAAAATTGTTAAATCAAAAATATCAGGGTCTCTGTAAAAAGACTCGTTGAACTTCTATTAAAATATTTATTTAGCTTAAATTAGTTAATCGTATGAATATTTTCCAATTGCTTGTGCCTCGCGGTTTGTCTCGCTCAAAATCTACTCAAAAGGGAAACAAACATTCTTTTAAGATCAAAAATATTTTTTTTATTTTTTCCGTTTGTGTTTTGTATCTATGCCAAATTTTATCTAAATCCGTTCTCTAGTTCTTATGTGAAAGACTAACAGACACATATTAATGTCTCAAGTTTACCGTAAATGTTACCTCATCACAATAAAACCACTTTCGCTTATAATTAAATAAACCGTCACAAAATCCGTAAAAGTATTTTTATTATGACACATACACGTTTATAACATAATAATAAGATCTAGGATAAGTACATTACTCACAAGTTCCATTTCCTAACGCTTCTTCTAAAACCACAACCAAACGCTGTAAGCGGGGTTTTCTTTCAAACGAGGTCCTCTTTAGAGCGGTACTTAAGTTTTTGTTTAACAAGTTTTTTTGACATTTACTAACAAGCTTCGTTTAGTCTGCGTGCGGGGAAAATAAATCAAATCGAAGCACATAGCTTCCAATAAACCGATACATTTATTGATTTGTTACACTATTAAATTGGTTCCCAGCAGTGGATCAAACACATTGTTGCTTCCTTTACATTTTTTTTGAATTTTATTTCGGTTGGTAGTGGGTTCAGTATATATTATGTGTAACCATCTCAATGGCGATATGATTGTAGGTACACCAATCACAAAAAGTACGTACAACTTCTACGTTTTAAAGAGTATACAAAGATGATAGAGTTCAATTTTAATGATCAGTCCCGGGGATGTAGCTGTCATCTAAAATTAATGATAGCATGGCATATTCTCTGAACCTGACGTGTCTAAACACGTAGTGATGGCTACGTCATCACGTTTTACGTGGTTGTGCTCCACGTAACGATGCGGAAAAAACAAACGCCATTATTTCTGTAACTAATTTACAAAATAATACTATTTTAGTAAGTTACTAAGTTAAGTTAAATCTTTAAGTAAATATTTCAATTAAAGTGATGGTTAATGCTTTATTTTTGCAGTTGTTTATTTATTGCACACTCCATACTAGTCAAATCTAATTATGTGATTATTATTAAAAAATAGAATTATAATCAAAAGCACAAGGTCACCCTGAAAGCTACTTTAGATGTTCTCGTAACTTCGTAATATTTCAATTACGTATGTTGTGTGCAATTAGTACGCCTAGAGCACAGATGCCACAATTCTACGTACGATTTTGCATGAGCCTTTTGTTGAAATTGTGTAGTCGTCACTGAATAACAACGGGAGATCCATCACGAAAAAAATGATGATAGCTGTTAGTGCGACAGTGTTACTATAAATGCCACCTGCAGCACAATTATGTATAATACTTCTCAAATGTACATCAAAGTGTATTTGAACGTTCAGTAAAAGCAACTTAAGTGGTATCCTGGGCAGATAATGATTATTTTTATGATAATACATTCATAACAATAAAAATAATTATACTAATCGTATCGCGGTTAACGCATATACCTCGCACATGAATAAATACAGCATCTTCAATAATATAAAATATTTAAATAACCGGCTATATTAGAATATATTTTAGTGCGTTGTTAACGAATATATGTATTTGTAATGAGACCAGTAATGGTGTATTTACACTGGCCTAAACTTTCATCAGTGTTAAATTACGAAAAAAAAAAAACTAAAATTCTTAGCTTAAGTCCAAGGGCATGAACTATTATGTTTTTACTAAGGGGCTAAGCATTACACAAGCACATATAATTATTGATTGAATTTAATGTTGGTATCGTCTTGATAATTTAGACTCGTGACCACATGTTTAAAATCGTACCTGTGTACCATCATAACTTTCTTTATTAATATTTTTGATAGGTAATTTATCTTTATGTTAATGGATGCCAATTAAGAAAATGTGTAACACAAATTAATAGTAATGGGTAGAAATAAGCGGGTAGGTGTTTGCCAAGTGGCAACGGTTGCTGCAACGTGCTCCCCGCTGTTGCTGACACGTTTTTACTTGCTCCACGCCGCGGGTGCCGCTTGATTGCCTTCGGTCTCATCGTTTTATATTCACCATAAAGCCAACAATAATTCATTTAGACGACGTGACGCCACTCATTCGTTAACTGGTTCTTGTTGTTCAAAAGGACGTGATTTTGGAACGCGATGGTGGTTGCGACGAAACGCATACAATTCCCGAAATAAAAATCCGTTTAAGTTTGTTGTCAACATATTCGATTATACGCATTACTAATAGCCTGTCCTCGTTAGTCTAGTGGTAGTGTGTACATGCAGACATACAGTGAAAGAAAAGATCGCCGTAATATAAAGGAATGGAATAAATTGTAGCAGTCTAAGATAGGGAATTATGCCGTAAAATAGAATATAATAGGAAACGTTTATTGAGGATCGTAAAGTTGCATACACTGTTATTTAACAATCTCATACTTAAGTAACTACTTAAAGTAAAAATATATTTATCTACTTTGTGAGAGCTTTAATTATATTGCTAATATAATATAATATAGAAGTAAATGAGAGAATAGTGAACATAAAAGAAACTAAACCCTTGAGACCCACCCATTAGGGTGAGGCGGAGCAATTTATCAGCCAGTCAGCGTATTATGAATTCTGTCAAGTTTGTGCATATAAAATTCTATAATAAGCATAGTAATATTATTTGCAGTTTGTGTGCATATTTGTCATTATTTCACAACAAAAAACACTGAACAGATTAGACAAAAATTTGGCACAGACATAGATTACTATCTTGAATATTACGAAAATATATTTTGCGAAGGAGAAACCGCGGGCAAAACTAATATAATTATGTAAAGTGTTGGAATATTATACGCATTATAATAACATATTAATATTATTTATCAAGTTTCCACACACTACAAGATTTTATTTAAATAAGAATTAATGTTATATTTATAAACATTACTTACAAAGAGATCAGAAGATGTTTGGTAGCGATGTTTAAATAAAAAGTGGAACTTACGTAAAGTGTCGATGTAATTAATCAGTTCAGAGGTAACACTTAAATTTAGTTTTTATTCTTCTTGTAATAGGCACTAATCAAATTTATCGAAGAGTCGGCCCGAGTAAAGAAAATAAATTCATTCCGAACCATTAGGCACCAGATCCGATTGTTAATGTCTCAATTTAGAAGCGGACGTAAATCTTCAAAGGCGTGACAATTTCTGTTACTTTCCGGCAATACAAACAAAAAGGTTTTCCGTCAATTATCGATAAATTAACCCGATTAAACACTCCGGCAGACGGCGCCGTACTGTCTTATCTTTGGACATGCCACGCTTTTAGGCAGGTACCAACTTAACAACACTTCGGACGAGAAACAATAACGTTTTAAAGCCAATTTGCTTTCTTTAGTGCCCTATCCGGCCCTGATAACTTTTTCAGTCCATTCATTTTAGGAACTAAGTTGAACTGTATCTACAGTAGTTAAAACAAAAGCGTTCAGATCAATAGAAGCAACAGGCTTTCATTTAAAGTATCCAAACATTTAATAGAAGCGAAGTCTATTGTGACTAATCATGATTAAACGACTTAGACAAATTGCACGGCCGTGACTAGGCATTTGGAAGCCGGGTTCGATCTCGAATCATTAAAAGAACAATTATAGATATCGTATTCCCACCTGTAACCCGGTGATGAATGATGACCTGTTACAAAACAAATAGCCGGTTAAGTCGGCGAGACAGACGTGTGTGACGGAATTTAAAAAAAAATTGTACTAATTACAAAGCAATTATGACTTTGAACGACATACACAAAATCTGTCTGTAGGGGAAAGTGGAAAAAGACTTTAATATATAATTTAAAAACGCAAGGAAGATTTTAGTATATATTTTGTTTGACCTCTGGCCCTGAAGGCTTGACGAAGCTGGGGCCGAATGGCTAGTTATAGGTATAAAATATAGTACGATGAGCAAAGATAAGTGATTCGCTCTGACTCCGGTAACCTATCCTAAGCTATTCAAATCCCAAATCAATTAGACACGGTAACTTATTTAAAACACATATTTTTTGCCAATTTTAATGGAAATTTTATAGTTGATAAAATTTAAACGGACCTAAGGCGCTAATGGCATTGTCCAAATTGTTTCAATATTAACGTCTATTGTTATACAAAAGTAGGATAACCGTTAGTTGAAGTACGCATTTTTTTTCATTCAAGTGTCTGAAGTGGGTACGCATGGTGGTAATTTTTTATCTTTACAACTTTGTCCCTTTTTCTTGTATCTTGATTTTGACCAAAATAGATATTTGAACATTACTCGAATGTTATGATTATTACTTTTGACTAAATATATCATGGTTTGTATATTATAAATTAGCGATCCGCTCCAGCATCAGCAGTGAATAACAAATTATTATATAAAGTTTTATAATCATAATAATTTACAGAGGGTTTTAAACTGACATGGTATGCCACCCTCGAAGGGCAATCAATTCTTATAATCTTCGCCTAATTCCAATGTCTACAATTTTGTTAATGTTTCTCGCATCTATCGACACTGAATACGTTAGGATCGAACTAAACAATCCAACGTCTCTAAAGTTATAGTTAAAATTATATAAAAAAAATTCGTCGTTACGCGCACACTCTGCCAAAATATGAGTCTTCAATCACATCACATTCACTACAATAGGGTGACTGACACTTCTACATCAGTAAGTAATTTCTTCAACAAGATGTTTATGGATAATGCTTCCTCATCAAGTTATACACTAATAATTCGGGAATCGCTCTATCCATTGGTATAAACTGCTTGAAAATCCGTTTAATAGATTTAAAAAAAAATCGGTCACATACAGACACGCAGCTTTTGGGGACTTTGTTTTATAAATGATATGTATAGATATCACGGTACCTACATTCTTATAATACCGGTGGCCCAGTGAATCGATGGTAAGTTGATCACGTATAAAATTACTGTTTTGTATCTTTATAAAAATAAAGGAATGTTACCATTGAGTAACTTTTACCATCACCAGTATTTAGGGTATTTCCATTCAGATGACCTAAAACATTCCACGCGGTTTAGCTTCCACTGTCGTGTGATCCTTACACATTTTCTATAATCGACCCATATTTAGCTAACATTAATTTTTCTACAAGACATTGGAAAAGCTACCATTTTTAATAAAGTTTAATAGCGTAATTCTTCTACTTGTGTGGGAGGGCGAAAACGACTTATGAAACTTCAAACAAAAAAGGGTGTAAATATCTGTGAGCATTGGTAATTGCTTATCATCAGGTAACCCATATGTTAGTTTAGTTTAGGTTATAAACACAAACAGAAATCCCGACGGAGAATACCATTAGAGCGGCAGCTGGCAATCATATCTCCCCATGATACATCTTTCTGAAGAATTGTAGCTAGGTGATAATATCGACAAAATTTACGAAATTTGCACCTGATTCAGATGCTTAAAGAGGGTTCCTAATTAGTGTCACACGGCTTTATATTACACAGTTACGAATATTTTAAACACACTCGATATACATATCGAGATGTTACAATTTATGCAGAAGTCATTCAATTTAAATAACGGAGTCGGTGAATGACTGGTAAGCGATAGTCGTATGTGATAATATAAGCAAAGCCTTTGGTGGTATCTTAACGTCGATTACGGAGCAAACAAACTGTGAAGAGGTTTTTGTGCTTTAGACACGCTCACAATAACTGAAGGCGCACATAATCATTACTATTATGTTATACGTTACGGCTTTGTGTTTTGAGCAAATTATAACAGGTTGATTTTATTGGATATGCCAGCTTCATGACGGGGCCCATTCACAATGATGCTTCATTATTTAACGTGACCGTATACATTTTTTATATAAAAAATCTGGAAATAATATTCATTCATTTCAAAGTAGATTACCGTATTTATAAAGTCTTAAAGTGTGAAAAGGTATTACCGTTTAAGTTTTATAATAAAAGTTATTGTTGGCGTAAGAAATGTTTGATGAATAGTATTATTATAACTTTATAAAAATATTGCCACTGACAAGTAGAAATGCGAAGCAATTTGGCAAAGTTACTATTGACGTTTTTCAATATACTTGAAGCCTGTAACAGCAACATTTTTAAGATGTAGATGACTGCGAAGCATGTGCTGTATTCCTGTCCCGTCCATCAGTGGCGGCGGAGATTTCCTTAGGCGTTAAAATGTAAAATTTATTGAGGGTATGCAACCAAACGTCTTTTCCAGCCCTTCACTTTAATCTGTGAACATTAAGACGAGAATTCAATTGCTGCTCGGAACCAAGCCTTTTTCTTCTTTTTAATGCATACGAAGGCAAACGACCAATCGAAACGCCCATAGATATCCGAATTATTGTTGTTGTGTATCTGCGTCGCCTTCTCCTTTCCTCCTCCCCTCGAATGGGTCACCGTTTGTTCTCAAGCTGCACGAGTCGCGACAGCATACCTATCACTTTACGGTGGGATCATGAGAGCGAGAGGGACCTCCCCAGTCGTGCCAGCCCAACTTGGCTGCATGCAGCATAGCTACACTGTACCATATATTGCATGGAATTAGTTATCCACCACTCTCCACACTATATTGGCTTGCCTGCCATCTGTTTCTCAAAGTACAGAGAACAGCCTACTATCAAGATCCAACAAGTTTTATATGCTACCTCTGTTTTCTGACATTCAATATAGTTACGCACGAGCTGGGCACCCCTGTCGCTTTAGGTTAAAAAAAAAGGTAGGTAGGTGTAATATGCTATTTTTAATATTGAGTGTAGTTAGCTAGTTAAGTAATACCACGTATCACGATATAGTTGTCTACCAGCTCTACTATCAAAGGCTTGGCATCATGTTCAGTGTAATATGCTATTTTTAATATTGAATGTGGTTAGCTAGTTACGTAATACGACGTATCACGATATAGTTGTCTACCAGTTCTACTATCAAAGGCTTGGCATCATGTTAAGTGTAATATGCTATTTTTAATATTGAATGTAGTTAGCTAGTTACGTAATACGACGTGTCACGATATAGTTGTCTACCAGTTCTACTATCAAAGGCTTGGCATCATGTTCAGTGTAATATGCTATTTTTAATATTGAATGTAGTTAGCTAGTTACTTAATACGACGTGTCACGATATGGTAGTCTACCAGTTCTACTTCTACTATCAAAGGCTTCGCAACATGTTCTGCGTTATATGCTACTTTTAATAAGGAATTTAGTTAAGTAATACGACGTGTCACGACAAATTTGTAGACCAGTTCTGCTATCGAAGGCTTGGCATCATATTCAGTGTAATATGCTCTTATTAATATTGAATGTAGTTAGCTAGTTAAGTAATACGACGTGTCACAACAAATTTGCCGACCAGTTCTACTATCAAAGACTTGGGATCACGCTTCATTGTAATTATAATGAATAATGTACAATTACAAAAACGTACCTATCACCATGATGTGATAAAATATGTGTAATAATAAGTCTAATAGCACTTCATGAATATAACACTTACTGGAAAAACTAAACGACATATAGTAAAATACAATTAAATTATGATAACAGAAGGTAACATGAAGTATTTTTATGCGCATAAATAATTGGCCGCAACAAGGTTGGTCTCTTGGAAAATGTCTTTGACAGGACAAGCAAAGTGTCCATTAAACAATTACATTGAATTATTGTTCCAGGATGTAATTGTAGTAGAAATAACTAGTGTGTATAATAACAACTGACACAATTGATCTAATTTGCTTCACCCAGACTGGATTACTTAACGATTGATGATATCTTTATGTTCTAAAGATACATTTTAATCCTTCATAGATTTGTTCTTTAAAAAATATTGTCATTTTTAGTGACAATTCCGACTTTGAGTAACATTGTTGGTACATATGTAATATTTTTTAAATAAATATAATTAATACATAAATAAATGAATAATTTGTAAGGATTGAACCTTATTTTTTTATATTGGAAATTAACAAACATCTATAATATTAGATTTTTGTTAATTTCCCAGTTACAAAGGAAACAAGATTGTAATGAGAAATGCTAATTGCCCAATAGGTATATTGTATGTTTCAATAACGACAATATGTATACTTCTATTCTTATTTATTTTTCTACCCTTTTATTTATTTTATTCTTCTAAACTTCAGAAGCACACTAAGAGGTTTGAAAAAGTTAAATAATTACGTGATATATAACCATGTAAAAATAACACTAGGTTTTACAATTTGCGATAAAGCAACTAACACTCTCCGCTATTTTAATTTAAGCTGGCTATTGAACCGTTAAAGGATCATAACAACACACTATTATCCATGATTGTTTCATACCCTTTGATATCATAAAACAATATTTATTATGAAATACGGACGCCATTCATCAGAACATGACCGAAGGGCAAATTGCGCAATACTTTAACGGAGCCATCCTAAAACGAAACGAGTTCGTACTTCGTACGCTATTATGACCAACGCAACTGCTCAGTAGCTCAACAACAACATCTACGACAATTACAATCGAGCAGGCTATGATTAAATTATGCCACTTACCCGGAATGTTTCCTGAAAATTACATGGGATGGCTCTGCCAAGGCCTTACCGGCACGCGATCGCCAGCACGCATTACGTATAATGGCGTGCGATTAAAATGCGACCAATGACACATCGGTTTTGACGCGTTCGCTGGTCACTCATTTTCTGCATATTTATAATTGTTGCCCAAGAAACAGCTTCACTGTAATCATGCTACTTACACGGACGAACGATCATTTTTTATATTGTAAACGCAAAATATACATAATAATAGGCTGTATTGTTTCCTAGATTGGTATTAATAATATTTTTTCTGTTTTGCAAAAATAGGACTCATTTACTATGTAACATTGTCTTCATTATACTTTATTGCAAATAAATTACTACAAGTATAATTCATACTCAAAACGTGGAATCTATAAATATATTATTATTAAACCATCTTATTCTCACTCCTTATTTATTTCATTTATGTTTTTGACTCTCCGGCGTCCTATGCAAAAGCATACCTACTCGTTTCCTTCACACCAAGAGGTGTACGATTTTTTTTTCATAAGTTGCATATTCAAAGAAATGTTGATATTCTACTTTTAATGCTTGACTATGCTAAGTAAACGTGTGGTCGAACGTTGACCATCTTGGATGGTATTGACTGGTAAGGCCTTCTTTTTTCTTATTCACCTGTTAAGTTCCGTAGACTCGAATATTCGATACCATTAAAATTGTTTTTTTGAACCAGATAATACATTTATGTCTTGTAAATCGTATTGCGTTAGTTATAACTGCCTAAGTTATAACTAACTTTAGTCTAATATTATAAATCTAATGATAGATAGGTATGTGCAACCGCGGTTCATTGTTAGGGCAATGTTAATAAATGGAACGAAAACGTCTACACCGTACTAAAACGGGTGTTCCGGCGTTGCGAGGCTTGGATTTTCTTTTACCGTTTCAAATTGCCTCAAGAGTATATTTAAGACTAGAGACTTAATTATCGCAATAACTTATGTTATTATTATATACATTTAAATATACCACGGACTACTGGGGCTGTAAATTGACTCTCCGCGCTATTTCGATATTCTCCTTTCCTTTCGATTTAATTCTTTGAAATTTTCTATAACATTTAACGTCGATATTTAGTTTAATTATTATATGACACGAGGTCTAAAAAAAATATAGTCTTTACGATCACACATATAATGATGATCTTAATTTTGATTTTTGACGGAATAAGTTCGATGGAATTGTAAATGAAATCTACTAGGAGGAAGAAATATTTACGATGCATACCGTGTGTGTCACTTTTCTCACACGCTCACAATATTTTTGAATTGAGTTTCATTCCGATATCTATGAAATGAAGCTTCATTTATATGGATGCATTGATTTACAAATGCGTTTTTGTTAATCGATGCGTGGATGTTATATAATAATATGCGTATATGAGTGAATATGCCATAGAGATCTTTCTGACATCCAGAGTATATACAGAGTGCCAACTACGAGAGGGAATGAATATTGGTCTCCCGATATTTGTTCAGGATCTTTAGTTGAACTAAATGTGTTACTTGTTCTCCTACAGGTGTATGTACAAATGCGACTGCTCCGAGCGTGTCATCCATCAACAGAATACTGAGGAATAGAGCGGCGGAACGGGCCGCTGCAGAGTTCGCCAGAGCCGCCGGTTACGGGCTCTACGCCGCACCGCCACCATATAGTGGGTTCCCCTGGGGCAGCGGGGGTGGAGTATGGCCCCCAGGAAGCCTTCCACTACCTCCTGGAGTGCATCCACAGTCTGTCGGCGTTCACCACCCTGACGCGATGAAACAAGGTTTTCTGTCGTCTTCAGGAAGAGGCCTTATCGGTAGGAAAAACATATTTTTCTATATAATCGAGTGAAAAAGTAAGGAAATAGTATTTGAAGTCTAATATTTCATGAAATATAAATACATCCCTTGTTGTTCTCAACTTTGACTGGAAGTACGTGGCCAAAATTAGAACGTTAAGTGGGTTTATATTTTTTCACTTTACAACGACAGTAAACATTATCTATTCTATTTTTTATATTCTGTCTCAATTATAAACTCGCCATTTTTATTAACAGACGTGGACGGAGACGATTCCGGATCTCTTGACGGCGAACAACCGAAGTTTAGAAGGAACCGAACAACTTTTAGTCCGGATCAATTGGAAGAGTTGGAGAAGGAGTTCGAAAAGTCCCACTATCCCTGCGTCTCAACGCGGGAGCGATTAGCCTCCAAAACCTCATTGTCCGAAGCGCGAGTCCAGGTAAATATGCTTTAATTATATCTCTACGCAGTCGAAGTAATGATTCAGAAATAGCCAATTAGTTACATATTATTTTTATTAGCGCGATAAGAATGTCATACTAATCACGTTACCGTTACTGACAGGTTTGGTTTTCCAACAGACGAGCAAAATGGAGGCGCCATCAGCGCATGAACCTCCTCAAGCGAGGTGGCGGCTCTCCTTCGCACCGCCTCCCGCACTCCCCCTCCCGCTCCCGATCTCGTTCTTTGTCCCCCGCTCGCGTCCCATACCATACCCCGCAGATGGGCGGCGAGAACAGCGCCTTCAAATCCTTAGCACATCAAGACACGAACGCGCTAAAAGCACTATCTCAACAGGCTCACTTTGAGACGAACGCATTGAAAGCGTTATCTCAACACACCTCATTCGACGGCAGTGCGTTTAAACCTCATCCTGCATTAGAAAATAGCGCTTTTAAAGCGCTCGTACCGAATTCGGCGGCTGCAGCGCTACTTGCAGCGCAGTCGATACAGCTGGCGCGTGGATACGAATCTCATTCGGATTCAGACGAGGAAATAAATGTTCATGACGAAAGTGACGATGAAATTGAAAAACGAACCAACAAGGCTAGATCGAGATCTCGAAGTCCGTGTAGACAAAGGACAGCGGCTTGCAATGACTTGCCACTACAACTGACTAAACATGATCGTTCATGTAGTAATTGAGGTTATTATGTTTATTATAATATTATAAACAATTGTTAAGGACAATTAAAGTAAATTACAGCATAGCACTGATACTTGTACATTTGTAAATCTCTGTAAATATGTTAGAGTGAGAACAAATAGCAATAAACTATATAAGGCTTAACTAATTTATGAATGCACAAACAGTTCTCTGACTTATTTATACTGTTAAAAGCAATTGTAAAGTGATGTAAGTATATCAATTTTACGCTAAACGATATATTGGATGTGAAAAATCATATAAATTTATCTTATAACAATAAACAGTAGATCATGATACGTCGAGTACATTAGAATACCAAAAGAAATATACGATTTTATACAACGAACCTTTAATATAACTGGTATATTTTTGCTTCTCTAAATAATCGTGATTGGTAATGTAAGTTCTACAATAGTATGCCAAAGCGTTGGAATGAGCTCCGACTCACTTAAAATATTATGCACCACACATATTTTTCGATATAGAATTCATCGAAATAAATTAAAATTTAAGGTTTATAACTTGCGTGCAAGCAATTTTGTCGATATGACATATTGGGCAACGAATGTTTTCAGTGACACTTACGAATGTCAAATTTATCGCCTAATAATTCGCTTAAATGTTCATAAATTCAATATAGCCAGGAAAATATGTATTGTATGTAGTATCTTACACATAGTTCCTATATTAGTTAAAAGGTTAATCACCCACAGGAACTAATAAAATGCTAGTACAGTCAGCACTAATTAGTTTCGTATATTCTTAGTTAAGGATTGAAATTATTAGATTGCAATAATTTATGTCGACATTTAGAAATAATGTCCATATAATAGCAACAGACTGTACTCAGATCCATTTCGATTGTTAAATAAACACCTAAATATTTGTAACTGTAAGGAAGTGTATTATTAATATGACTTAGTGTCATTGATTCTCAAAAATACAAGATATACGATTTCATACTTAACTGTTTGTGCTTAATTTTTTGTATAATAAACCTTACGTATATGATTTTTGGTCATTTTTACAAAGGCGATTGTATATGATATACTCATAATTTACACACATATTTTTGCAAAGTAAACTTTACATGTGCATATCTTTTATATGGACGGTTTTGCAACGCTGACCGTGTATCTTGGTATTTTTGTAAATCAATACTTAGTATGTATGTATGTATGTATGTATGTAAATATTATGTTGCTAATTTCGATGCTAAGAATAATTATTTATTTCTTGGAATATACAAATGTAAAAATAATGACGTTTTACTATAAGACGAATGTAGAAATAAGATCAATGCAACTTTATGGGGTTTTATTTTTTATTTCTTCACACAGTAGCCGAAGTTGAACTGTTGACATAGGGGCCGGGATATTAGGACGTGCGAAGTTAACTACGTGCCTAGAACCATTGGTATGCACCATACCACGTGCTTTTTTTGTTGACTCGGGGAAACGCATTTACGCGCCTTCACTGACCCTGGGTTGGGGTTCAGTGATGTGTAGGGCTCACGGCATATTATTGTGCCGAATACCCACAAAAATCACCGCGAGTGCCAACGGAGCCGCCTTTGGTGAGGTGCCCCGGGAGAACAAATGACCAGGGCTACTCAACGGCTAGTCAGCCTCCGAAGGGACCGACGCCACCTCCACAGATGGGATTGTCCTGCACCACAGGACAACCCCACTGACTTTGTGACAGTGCAATGGTGTGAGGTTCCCATCCTCGCCCCTTACCCCGTGCGCAGTGGGACCGCCACCTTTTCTCTTTTGTCCCCTCTTCTTATGAGAGGGGTACAAAGGGCGGCTCCTCTTCCTGCTCTTTAGTCCCCTCTTCTTATAAGAGGGGTACAAAGAGCTCCAAGGTTCGCACAAGGTGTCTCTGATCACCCAGGTTACTGAGCCCCAGCACCACGATAAGGCTTGAACCATGGTGGGGACCATACCACGTACTAATCTAACGAAACGCGAAAGCATAGCTGTCACTTTTGTTACGCAACAGCGATTGTGATAGCTGTAGGAATTTCTATTGACATATATTCTTCGAAATACTTTTAGATCTCAACAAGTATTGCCATGCCGCTTTGCAGGTAATTTGGATACGCACGACCTGGGTGGCATCTCTCGCTCACGTGATATCACCGTGAAGTGAGAAGTCCCGTTTGGTGAAGTTTGTGAGGGATCGATGCATTGGAAGAGTGAAGGCGGCCAACACACCTGCATAACAATTATGTTGATATATATATTGTCAATAAACGGCTTGAAGCGACGGGCTTCTATATGTTCTGTGATCCTTGTGGTGTCAGGTGGTGGCGGCTTCGGCATTTTGCTGTGGTAATACGGATGTTTATTGACGTCATTAGCCACTAACCTACTTTTAGGTGATTCTTCTTTTTCTATAGTATAAGGGGACAAGCCCGTAGCCAGATCCTTTGAATGACCACCTATGCCCATGAACATGCGCATAATTTCCTCCTCCCCCCCCCCCCGTTGGGCCGCCGGCTA
>JAFELO010000503.1:217340-253372 GCA_017140195.1 Eumaeus atala
TGTGTGTGTGTGTGTGTGTGTGTGTGTGTGTGTGTGTGTGTGTGTGTGTGTGTGTGTGTGTGTGTGTGTGTGTGTGTGTGTGTGTGTGTGTGTAGTAGCAGCAAAGTCAGACTGATGTTGGATAACATGGGGTATTCATTGGTATGAATTCTCGTGGAAAGCTTCCATACTACCATCGATTTCGCGAGGGATCTGGTGATCGTGATGGACTCGCGGCACAAGAGCCTAACATTAATGTCCGTCGCACCTGTTTTGAAATCTGTATCAACATGACACACACACAGGTGCGACGTGCGTGTATAGATATTCTATTTCTACCGTTCTTACAAGTTAAATATGGTATAGAGGGTAAAAGTGAAGTTAGAGCCGTTTTGATGACAACCAACGCTCGCAAACATCTACACAATTAAAGGATATCTAGATGCGTTGACCTTTTTTATAGTTCATTTCTGTAAGGCTATCTAGACGCACAGCAACCATAGCAAGCGTGAAAGGGTACCATCACTTGGAGCTATAATTATGGTTTACACTCATTACACACGTTAAAATCCTTCATTCTCATTGTGCATTGCATAAGTGCCATGCTGCTTAGGAGGAGTTAGTGCCATGCTTGGTGCATGATACTACGTCCTCCCATGCTACGGTATTGGGCCGGCACGATCGGGGATGTGATCTCTCGTTCACATAACAGCGTCGTAAAGTGACATCTTCAGTTTGGGGATACGTGATGTTTGTGAGTAGCCGGGGGCCCAATGGGGGGGGGGGAAGAGAGCAACACATCGACATAGTAACTATATGGATGTTCATGTGGCAAACGCGCAATCACAACAAACGTGCAAAAAAAATGTGAATAAAAGGTGTTCTCATTCGAATGTAATGAAGTAATAATGACTTCGACCAGGTAGCTTTTATTTTATATCCTACTACCAACATTTGGTAACATTTTATTACGCCAAGAACTAGTTCTGATTATGCTTGGACATAAAATTCGTGGATGATAATATTTCGTAATCTAACTTGTATAGATCATCGCATGTTAATAGTAATAGTGAATTGAAAACGAAAGAGTTTTACGTAATAATGAGCATCATTCTCATCGGAAAGGACGTGTCCATATCTCGTACTCTTGTTAACTTCAAGTAAGAGGTAGTGCCATGCTGTATTGCAACCGGTACGATCAAGGTACTTCTCGCTCACATGATACAGCCGCAAAGTGATAATCGCGTTTCGTGCAAATTCCGACTTTACCGCGACCGTAGAGGAGGAGAAACAATTATCGTTTGATTAACAACTAGGTATATGGATGACTACCAACGCCCATCCTTTGCGGCCTTTAATTGGTTCATTTGCTCCCTTAATTATTTAGTGAGTTTTCATAACAATGAATTATTTAGATGCCTGTAAGTCTACTACTGTGAGGTTACTCATGGAAAGACACCTATATCAAAGGCCAGTTAAATCTTTGTATTATCCGTCGTCTATTGGCACCTGTATTCATTTACCAAGCGCTCGCTTGGACCTTGTTTTATATATATCAATATCCTTTGATGAGTATATTTTCTTCCGAAAGATGGAGTGTTAGACTGGCTCACGAACCCGAGAGCTCGGGACCAAGAATTGTAGCGCTCCAGCAGTCGACGGATGATGACTAGACTTTTGCGAACTTTAAGTGGGGTAGCTGGCATGCTATATAAATTATATGTCTTAGGCAGGAAACTATAGCTTTGCTAAAATACATTCATAATTAAGTACTTTAAAGGTACCTAGCTAGCACTCTTAATTTTAACAAATTTTGGGTGGTGTGTATGTGCATCCTATTGGTCGAAATCTTTGTCGAGAAACCAGAACACGAGTGTAGGTGTGAACCTACTTGTTTATTTTTAACTATCTTTAAACACAGTTTCATTACATTTAAATCCATTTTTTCTGATTTAGCAATCCATCATTACAGCTAAAGCCACATGTCGGATGTATTATATTATACATGACGCGAATACTTCGAATGATACCTACGTCTTTTGTGATCACGTTTTTTCCTCGGACCTCGCACGGCTTTCACCAGCCTGATAATCGATATCCGGGAAGAAACAAATTGGGATCTTAATAACAATGGAAAAAAGGGATAATTAGTGTGGATGATTCGATTGTTGTATAGGAATTATGAGGTTTCCTTCCGATGTGTTGAATAAGACCTGCAGGATTTAGTTTTCTTTTTAATCGCTGCAATTATATTTTACTGTTGCTGTGTTGTCTTATCAGATTTTATACTTTGAGGGTTCAGTTTTTGAAGAATGCAAATATATACTACATGATCATGTTAAATTATCAAATTTTAACATACTGTTTGAGAAGTTTATCTAAGCCTTAGTTAACTTGAATCCGTTGCCAGGAAAACAGAATACCAAAGGACCTTCATACAAATAGGAGATAAGGAAGCTACTACTATAATACTATTGAATGTATTCGTAGATAAATAATGTAGTTTTTGTTCAGCCCACGGTGAACGAGGAAGATCATAATTTGGGGCCTGATTTAAGGAGATCTTCCAAGATCTACAACCTTGAGTACCTTCCGTAGTGTTAAACAAATACGAAACTTGATGTAAAGTGGCAAGTTAATTATTAGGTTATCTGCACTAAGCGTTGCTTAGCTTTTCTGATCAGTTTTAAACGCATTCAAGCCACAACGTGCGCACTTAAAATTAAAAGTTGTCAAATATTGATTTGACACTAAAAGTTTATGTGATGTTCTTTTAGCACTCATTGTCCCTTCTGGATGATTCCGACAAAGATTTAGAGGCTAGGCGCCTCGCGGAGGCATTCCTACGGGTACAGATGCGGCGGCAAAGAGCGGAGGTATGGCAGACATGTTTGTATTTAACGGATGTTCGAGCATGCGCGCAGCCTTAATGCGAAATGGGCATCGTTCATCAAATTGCAGCGATTGTGTGGGTTTGCTGCTGAAGGATCGCTAAACGAGTTTGAGCACTTATTGTTATCTTCATTGACAAATTTTGAGCAATAATCACATTATAATTGTTTGTTTTTCGAACGTGTTAACATCGACTGTTTGTGGTTTAATCGGAAATTATTACTTATTTTATTATAATAGCCATTACAAAATATATATATATTTCAATAAATTGTGTATGGCATAAGGACAGATATGCTTCGTATAGTATATTCTAAAATGAATATCCCCTACAGTGATACCTATTTCGTAAACGACATTGTAGAAAAGGTTCTACATATGGAAGGCCATATGGTGCCTAATTAAAATAGAAGTTATATTTGTAGGTATTTTAAGTATCCATTATATTACTATTATATTTCATTATCTGTTTATAATGTTAAAGTAAATATTTTCACTTGCATAATACAGAACTAGGGGTTGAATCCCGTTCCACGTTGGTTTGACCAGAGTTATTGGATTTTTCACTTTATAATGGCAGCCCCCTGTCAGAAGTTCGCCTGTTATATATCTTTTCCTTGCACCAGATTTCTATCCATTTGTGTAATGTCTTATCTAGGTGAAGGAATGTGGAGGATTAAGCTTACTAATGTAAACTATATGCTGTGTTGCATCTATATAGTTGCCAAGTTTCTGTAAGGGGTAGTGCCATTCTGCATTGCATCTGCATTGGGCCGGCATAGCCGGGAAGGTACCGCTCGCGCATTTGACACCGCCTTAAAGTGACATCTAAGGTGTCGCGTTTCATGTGGTTTGTGATTCCCATTCAGGGAAGTCAAAAGGAGGGCATTGTATTGGCATAGTAATTATGCTGATATACAGTCGTAAAAAGCCCGCGATTACTCGTTTGTCCCCCTTTACAATAAAGAAAAAAAAGCTAACCGCCTAAGGCAAGGTTTGTGCAGGAAATCTTTCTGATCAACAAATACTTACTTATCCCTTTTAACTTTCGCAAACCCTTACTTGTACTTAATTAAATGTATGGTTAATCAACTTCACGTGCCGTTATCAAATACTATTAGATACTGGCGATTTACTGCGGCTCTGCTCGTTCTATCCACGGGCGAAAACCACATGGAAGTTATTATTATTATTATTAGTACACATGGTAAATTTTGTGAAAATCGATTACATAGAGATGGAGCTCTTGGACACTTTATCTTATCATGTGTATAGATGCAGGTTAAGATATCACCTGGTATATATTTTAGCAGTGCAACGTGAAGATCTAGAACCTAAATTATTTTTATAAAATTAGTCTATTTTTTTAAATTTTTTGTGTGGTTAGGTATGCGTTTTAAGGATTGCCAGTTCTTCCAAATAATTCGTCAGTCTTACTTGGCGCTGCAATGGAAATTCGAAAAATTCCTTCTGTAATGTTTATACTTTTTTAACTACAATTAATTTCAGTAGGGTTATGATAATCAGATGCCTTGATGTAGGTTATTAGGCAGAACACTTTACCGTCAAAATTTGATCGCACCATCGAACCATTGAGCCTTCACAACTAATTGTTGTTTTAAAATAGAAATATATGTTAATTTTATATATTTTATTACCTTATAATATAGTCCATTAATGTATAGCACTTATAAAAGCTTAATTTCAAAACACTTATCTGCGGAATATCTATTTATGCTAATTGTCGATTCTGGTTTTCGTTTCCCTAAGTTTTATTCCATTAAGCACTTATGAGAGATCAAGATGGGACAAATGTATCCGCTTAATAGATTAAGTTTAATTGTTATGATCTGTAATTAATTATTAATCAATGGCAATACATCAATTGGAAGCGCAGTCGTAAATAAAACAGTCGTAGCTACTGTTGTGGTACCATGTAAATGAAAGTAATATTTTATGTTTCCTAATTATATTATAATTATGAAATTAATATAAATTTGCTTAGAAAGTTTAATTTTATTGAGAAATAATCCATTGACAGATCCCTAAGAGCTCTGTAAAATATATATACAGGACAATTATAAGTGGTTAAATAAAAAAAAATTGTTTAAGGTTATGACGAGATCTTATATTAGAATTGCTGTAAAACTTAAGCGTATTCAATGGAAACTCCTTGTACGAAATTGAGTGGAATCGTTGAGAACTTCATGGCGCCGCACTCCAACGATAAACATCGAGCTAATGTTGTGATGGCAACCTACTTTTACTTAAAGATGATGCTACAAAAACTACTTTCACGGATTTTCTTGTGGTTTATCTAATTATTTAACTAGCCCGACGTTATTACAGCAGCCATGGGTGTACTGAAATGACATGTCACGAGTTATATGAAAAGTACCAGAAGTGTTATGATTAACTGTTGCGATTAACGCAAACCTTTATGTCTTCCCCACCATGGTCCAAGCCTTGTCGTGGCGGTGGAGCCTAGTAGCCTGGGGTGAACCCAGGCGAAGCCAAGGGGGATCCTTGCACCCCTCTTATAGGAAGAAGGGGCTTCAAGATCAGGAGGAGGAATCGTTCTCGGTACCCCTCTTATAAGAAGAGGGGACCTGAGAGCAACAGGAGGTGGCGCTTCTGCGCACGGGGCAAGGGGCGAGGATGGGAACCTCACCCCATTGCACTGTCCCAAAGTCGGTGGGGTTGTCCTGCAGTGCTGGGCAACCCCATCTGTGGAGGTGGAGTTGGTCCCTTAGGGGGCTGACTAGCCGTCGAGGTGCCCTGATGATTGTTGTTCCGGGGCACCTCACCAAGGGCGGCACTGATGGCACTCACGGTGGTTTTTGTGGGTATTCGGCACTATCATGTGCCGCGAGTCCCACACACCACTGGATCCCACCCAGGGCCGGTGAAGGCGCGTAAGTGCGTTTCCCCGCGTCACAAAAAAAAACAAAAAAAAACCTTTGTCTTGTTGTCTTGAGGTGATACGTTTAGTTTCCGATTTAATTATGTTTATCACTAGGCTCCAAGCAGAAGGGAGGGTTCTCCCTTTCTATTGAAGATTAACTTCTCCACTGAAGACTTCTGAAACGTCGCGCAGTAAACCGCGCTAAAATCCGTGAAAGTGTTTTCCTTAAAGCTTGATGCTATAAAAATACATTCAACTTTTCAACAGTTAGTTGAAACTTGTTGCTTGTAATTATAAAAATGTATTGAAAAAATAAAAATATAACTGTACTGAGTAACATTCGAATTATAACTAAAGACACCATCAATAGGGTTAATGCCAATTGGCAATTTTGAGATGTCATAGTAGAAATCAAAAGAATTGTGTTATCGAATTCCTCTTGTATTTGATGTCTCCAAACGATAGCATCTTTTCAAATAATTTTACAGTTATCTGTTGTTGTTTACTCTTGAAAGGAGAGCTTAAAAACAAACCTACATCCAAGATAGAGAGACGAATTGTAAAGTAAAAGATGTTATTTAGACACACTAAGCTAAAAATAAATAAAATACGGAGTCTTACTGTTTCTTTTGCTGTACGTGTAAAGTTAATAAAATAATGTACTTCGGCGATATAAAAACAAATTATACCCATGCAATGGCGACGTAAGTAAATCTTTTCCCATCGTAGATAGCCGCTATCATTAATAAATTGTCGACGTACTCGCACGGGTACTTTAATGGTTTCTCTTATTATTCTCTTTATTTTTTGGTGGAAAATATTGAATATATTTTGAAAAATTATAAACAAAAAAGATTAAAATGACACACACGTATAAATACTATTACGAACGTATTTCCATTAGATTTTTTTTTGTACTCCAGTACCCTCTCACGACTACCGACGCCCATGAACAACCGAATATTTACTCTATTACTACTATTCCTTTCCTCCTCCCCTCCAATGCCACCGGCTACTTTCAACCTGCACGAAACTCGACACCGAAGACTTCATTTACGGCGGTGTGATGTGATCGAGAGGTACCTCTCCGGTAGTGCTGGCCCAAACCTTTATAACCATTCACAATGTGTTATTATATAATATCATCTACATCATCATTATCAGCCCTTATCGGTCCACTGCTTGATATAGGTATTCCTCAATGAACGCCAAGACGGCCGACCTCCTGCCACGAGCGTTCATCCTGGACCAGCTACTGCACGGAGATCGTCTTCCCACCTGGTGAACGTTCGACCAACACTTCGTTTTCCTAAACGCGACCTGCCTCCTTCACTCCAGAACCTTACTGGTCCATCTGCTATCTGATCTACTAATGTGTGACCAGCCCATTCCCACATCAGCGACCCTATTCTTCGTGTGATATCAAATACCTTAGTTCACTGTCTTATGACTTCTTTACGAATACTATCGGACGTTGAAACACCCAATATGGTACGTTCAATAGCCCGCTAAGCTACCGCAAACTAGCAGACCAGTACTATATTAAGAGGCCATGTTTCGGCCCCGTAGGTCACTACGGTGAGAATGCATAGCTGAAGACTTTCATTTTCAAGCTCTGCGGTATAATATATTTATGTTAAATATTAACTTTTGCATTCATTAAGAGATAATTTACACATTTGCAGATGTTTGATGTATCCCTTATTTTGTGCGATGCAAGTTCGCCTTGGATTGAGTTAATGCGCTTACCACTTAATAGAAGAGGAAGCCAATTGTACTAAGAAGGAACTGATTCCTGATTACCAAAGGTCAAAATATGTCAGTGAATATGCAAATAATACACACGATCGTAAGCCATGTACGAAGAAGACATAAATCCGAGAATGTCACTCAGTCGTCTAAATGTCACATAAAAGCAGTCGCAGCGTGTAGAGGGCACTTTATTCGGAATAGCGCAGGCAGATAAAGTTGTAAGGTCGTGATAGCCGCGGAGTGTGGATGCGTGTACGCGCGCCGGCCCAATAACAATAAATTGTGTACCGTTTGAAGCGCCGAGCGCACTGCGACTTACCATTGGGAATACACCCTTATCTTAACAAATATTCTTCTTTTTAAGGGCAAGAGCAGGAACGAAGTCCAAAGGTTTGGGATATTTGTCACATAATCAGAGCTTCGTTGCTGCTGATTCCAATCGATGGGAGGATATTTTATATATCAATCAATCACGTTGTATGGTGGGATTTCCGAATGCTTTAAGTTAGTTTGAGGACTGGTTCGGTTGTGACGGTAACGTGGCGATTAGTCCGCGTGTTATGCCAGAGGTCGCTGGTTCGAATCCCGCCTAGGTCATGTATGTTTATATATGTATTTATATAATAAAAATCTTAAACATATATAATATCTTATATATATATTGCCGTTGTCTAGTACATGTAACACTAGTCCTTACGGTACTTATCACAGGGTTAGGCGAACGTGGTGTGATAAGTCCGTAGATGTATTATTATTAAGTAAGTGGATAAGGTTATTTGTCCAGAGGAGGGAAATGCCTTACGATTTGCCTTCAGTTATGTCGATTGCATTCGCGAAATACTGCTCGCTTGCTCGTCTGTTGAATAAACATGGTCTCACCTTGCAAATAATAATAGTGAAATAAAACTCTTAACTAACTTCAGACGTTATGATGCTTTGCGCACAAGTATATGTTTCAGGGTTTTCATATAGATGAACAAGTATATCTTTCTGGGGAATCCTAAAAGTAGTAGGTACCTACCGTATTCACATGACTTTTTTATCTTACCAAAAATGTATCACTATAGTGTAAGTTTAGACAAACTGGAGAGGCAAAATAATAGACAGTATTATATTTTTTTATTACCAATAAAAATAATAATAATTTTTAACCTAATCACTTTCTGTGTCAACGCTAATAATATAAGTACAAATGTTATTGATGTTATCTACTAATAAATACTACTTGTAATCTTGTTAAATATAGTAAATCAATTAGAAAAAATAATAATAATTAGTTAATTTATCTCTGTCAACTCATGGGTAGTAGGTATAATTGAATGCTAAATAATTATTAAAATTAGTAAATTTGCTCAAACAAAAGACTTCAACGAGTTAGTCCCACGGCGTTGTCATGTAAAATTTATAAAGCTTGCTTTGGATGGAGAGTGTTAAAGTTCAGATTGCTCGTACAAAGGAAGTGTGCGTATTTATGTACACGAGTTCTTATTCTACGTTTGTAGAAAACTGACAACAGAAAAAGGCATTTAATATACTGAAAGTTTTATTATAGCGTGATATGGTATTTTTGTTGAAAAACTAAAATGTTCACTATGGCTAACTTCAGGCTGTCGTAAAAATATACTGTCACCGTTTTTTTCCTAACGCGCCTCAAGATGTATAATTAGAAACTAAAGACAAATATGATCTCTTGGCCTTTTTCTGTTAATGTTCTCTCTACGTGGATAGAGATGAGAGAATGAACAACAAAAAAGTCTAATGTTAAAAGAGGAGTTATCAAAAACTGAAATACAGGAGATTAAAGCAGACGTTAGACCTCCTTAAGTATTAGTATTCTATAAACAATTGATTAAGTATAAATAAAGACAGGCGTTGAGTGTTCAATTAGCAGTTGTTACTGAATATTTCTTCAAACAAATCGTGTTATGTAGGCTCTTGTAGGCTTTGTGTTACATTTTTATAAATATTAACATGGTCATCTTATACCTATATACTTAAAACGAAACTGCCATCGTATTATATTTGACTACCTGTGTCCCACGGTTTCATCTGCGTATAATTTTAAATGAATCACCAATAGTATTTTTTAGTGACGAAGTTCCGTATTTAGCTCGTGACCATTTAATTCTATAAGATTCTATACAAGTTGTTCACATGGGGTTAGAGAGACCATTAAGATTTAGATGGTCTTTAAAATACATTTATTTCATCATGGTCTTACCACATTCACAGTCCGGGGCCGACTTAAAATAGTACCTGAAACAAACAATAGAATTAATACAGTTTTTAAGAAGGGTTAGTAAAAAGTGAGGGTATGAAGTCTTATCTGGGTAGTTGTCCGAGACTCCCGGCTGCAACTTGGATAGTCCCTTACATGTATAATTGTTCCTTCAATCCTCAACTTCAATAGTTGAAGATTATACTTCATATTGCATCCAAATTTAAAACAGGAAAAGATAAAAGGAAAAAAGGAGTAGAGCTCTGAAAAGGAACACACAACGAATAAGATTCCCATTCTCTTGACATCTTCATTAGCCAACTAAAATCAGGCAATATTTGAGCTAAAACATCATTGATACGGTCTATCAAGTTAATAACCATACAGATCATGCAAATAATTGTATCGAAATGCGCACTTAAGAGAATTAAGACATTTTAACATTAAAACACAAGATATGAAATATGGCGTCGGCAAGAGATCATGAACTCACCCTTTTCTATAAATTATTTCGTGCATCGTGACATATTTGATATACTTTATATCACGAATGTATAGGTTCCCGACGGAAGCGAGAGATACTATTAGCATCATTTATCAAATGAGTCTGTCCACTTAAACGAAAAAAAGAAGAGAGTGTCATTTCTACGACACAGAGCAGTCTAACAGCCAAATATGATATACTTTTTATAAGATGTTTACGCAGCAAAAATATAATTACTACAAGTTTTAGTTTAATACAAATACTAACGGGTAAGCCCATAGGGGTTGAATCTCTACAAATCCCTTCTTAGTGATCACTTGCATCATAAAAGAATCCTTTTTATAACATAAGGGGACAAACGGGTAATCCGAGCCTTTTGATGACTACCGACGCCTATGGACATTCGCATGATTGTTATGCAGATGCGTTACCTTCCCATCGCCCCCCCCCCCCTCAACGGGCCTCCGTCTACTCACAAATCGCACGAAACGCGACAGCGCCGCTGTGTCACTTTCCGCTACCTCTGTACTGTACCAAACTTCATGCGTCTAGGGACAGCATTTTCGGCTGTGCGTTAATATGTAAGTCAGACAACATATAGCGGACATTAAAAACCGTCGTTAAAAAAATCTGAGTCTGAAGTCTAAGAACACACTGAGGTTGGCCCCTAACATTACATTACATTACATTACATTTAATAAGGCACAAATTCTCGCGAAAGAACACAGGTCCCGTCCTGGGATGATCCGTGAGGCTATTGAAATTAAAAAATATCCAAATTTCAATAGAGAAGATGGCTGGGTAGCTGTGAAACTTCTGAAACGTCGGGATCGTTAAATACTTAATAGACCGCGATAAAATCCGTTAAAGTAGTTTTCTTATAATAAGTAATTCAAGTTTGCATTTTACGTACATAAATTATAGTTCGTATCATATTTAGAAATATGAGGCATTTTTATTTATAAGAGTTTTTAAAATCTTTTCTTGAATTTTTTACGTACTGCCACCGGTCCTGGGTGAGGTCTGATGGGTGTGTAGGGCTCGCGGTTGAATGCCCACTCAAACCCTGGAGTTTCAATGGCAGACCGTACAGAGGTGCCTTGAATCTGTCAGCAACAAAGTCCCCCGTAACGGACCTAACTCCTCCAAAATGGAGGCCCAATCCGACGACCTAGATCAGCCCCCTCCAACTTTAGGGTCGTGCAATGAAATCAGGTCCCCACCCTAGTCCCTGGTTCATATACAAAAATAGAAACCTGGGAGTATCTTTTAAGGTAGTAATTCATTGTTTTAGCACTTTTTTGTTCAACGATTGGACCGCACTGAGATGTTGATTATCATAATAATAATTACTCATGACTTATATACCCTGACGACTGACCAAATTGTCAAATCACACGAATACGATATGCATGTTATATAATTCCATGAATCCTTAATTCCAATCGCCTCTGTGGTGTAACGGTGCGGGTGTCGCCTGTTAAGACCTTTAGCCGCGTGGGGTCCTGGGTTCGATCCCCAGGTCAGTATCAGGCAACTGTTATTAAATGTTTCTTAGATTATTCTGAGCACGCATTACACTGTCCGGGATTGGAATGTGTCCGAAGTGGCCATAGGCTTGCCACCTATGACATCATGGGCCTCAGTACTTTGACTAATCGTGGGTATGTTAATATTTCTACTGGACTTACGAGTTGTGGATGTACTAGCACACCTCTGCCTACCTCTTCGGGGATGATAGGCGTGAAAGTAATTTCTTTTTTTTTTAATTTCATTTATGTTTTTTCCTGTTAAACTTCCACAAAAATATACGGGGGTTAATAGGGTAAATAATTAATAATTTACAATTTTTGTAACTGTAATAGACCAGCAAATGAAAGTAATATAGTTTTTTTGTTAATTGTGATGTTGAAATTGTTTTTTTTTGTCCTAAACTTTAACAGTTAAACATTGTTCAAGAACAGCCGTAAAATAAACTAAACATTCAACAGTCTGTATTATCAGTTAGTTAAATATTAAATAATAAATTATAAGTTACACGAGCAAAGTAGTCTACCTACCTTATAACTGATGAAGTCATTAGCCTGATTAATTTTAAGTTGTCCGCATAAAAATACCACAAATAAAAGTCAGAGCGGACTTGATATATTGTAATTTATAATTGTGTTATCAGCAGCGTTCGCCTCTTGTGGTTTAATATAATTAGCTATATAACATAAAACGTTGCTTTACTGATAATAGTAGATGAGGCAAGCGATCGCTGGGTAGATATCGCTGGAGAATATGATTAAGATATCGAACCGAATATTTTTAGTTCAGTTAAAATAAGAATAAGTCCCTTGTTCGTCACTAGTATTTAAATGTATGATTTTTCAATATTTTATTCTAACACCGATTCATAAGTCTCGGCTGCGCCAGTGAATAAACTATACACTCAAAACCTTCCTTAGGATTCATTCACTCTATCCGTGGATGGAAGACCACATGAATATCTATTCAGTAGATTTTGAGAAAATTTATCACTGACAGCTTTTATGCGACAGCTTTTATATTATGCGAGGTATACTTACTAAGTTTATATATTAGTATGTACCAATATGTGTAATAGTGCAACTATATTATATTTTAACACTAGATGTTCCAGGCGGTCTAGATTTTATCTCTCAGCTGCAAATGCTCACATCTCTTGTATATAACTGGCATAATGGCAGTTCTCCACTAGGTGTTTCATTTTCCGAAATCAGTTATAACTCCTATGTTTCCAACACTTAATAATAACGAACGAATAAGTTTTTCTTTTATCTAGTTTTACATATTTATATAAAAGAAATAATTATTCTGTCGTTCGACTGATTAAAATACAAAATATGTAACCATATATTTTAAATTTCTTGCGCTAATTCTGGTTTTTAGTCCCCCAGCTTTTTTCTTCTTTTATAGCAAACGAGCAATCGGAGCCTTTCTTATGCTGTGCGAGCTTCCGGTGGCCCATTGGACGGGGTAGAGACAAGGAAGGCAACTCATCTGATTTTCTGTATTGATTCTATTGAACGTAGAGAGACCATGATTGAATAGTGTACAAAAATCTAACAATACCTTTAGAGACCTTTTATTTTAATTAAAATTGTAACAGATTATTCTCTTAACTTAGTTGGTACTCACCAAAAGTCTCCAACTGTTTGTTTGTCTTCTCATACAAAGAAAAAGGGAATACGGATCACATGCGTAACAGAAAGTTAAAAGAACCGACATGTTAAAAGAACCGACATGTTAAAATCAAAAACAATCCGAAACAATAATTCTTAATTAATATATTAAAAGAATTGATAATACAAAAACATCTCAATTGACATAAAAATTTCACACCTATACGACGCATTACAGCGAGATAAAAATACAACATAAATATCCTATAATATGTGCAAATGACCCGCACAGCGTCTTACACGGATGATAATTCAAGATTTATGGTCCAACCTTAAAAAATCTGATAGTATCGTAGGCAGGTTCATAAAACCATGAGCAGATTCGAAATGTAAGCACATTAAGTTATCGTCCAAATTATCTGGACCTGTGTTACAATATTTATTTGTTCCTGACTCAGGACGGGGTTTGGTGATTATGGGGCCGAGCGTTCTCTCCCAATTAGGTGGTTATTGACGTTTTACTGTTATCAGGTTAATCTCCGTTCTATTTGTATTCATAGTGTTTACTTGAACTTAAAATTTTATGTCGTGCCGTTTTTTTTTTTTTTTTGCCTGCTGCTAAAAAAGAAAAAAAATACGTAAAATGTTTCATTTTATTACCGATACACATTGGTGCATGAATGTTTTTTATTTATAGAACTTCAAAATAATTCTTATTTATAATAATATGTCTTTATTTACCAACATACATTGTAATTAAAAAAATCATAGTTGAATTGGTAATAAAAGTGTCTAAAATAAAGTATAAAATGCTCACATAATAATGTATTGCACATTATTGTGTAAGCTTCTATACTTTTTAATTAGTATGATGCTACATTACGACATAATTGGGCATGTACAACTGAGGATGTACCGCACGCTCACGCGGTCGTGTGTTTCCAGTAGACCTTTGCAACAATTATGCAGACGAGGGTAGTTATCGAAAAGCTACACAAACTACTACAGTACACTACAGCTCGTTTGCCACTTTATGCATACGGCGGCGAATATTATACTTAACTATCATACTATAAAGATGTATTACGCCAAAATACGCTATTTTTTTACTGTTGTCGGTATTATCATTTCAAAACTAAGCCTATTAAATGCGACCACAATAACAATAAAAGTGTGTATTTTTGGTTTCAATAAATACGTAAAAAACGCCAATAAAACAAGTTGAAATATTATTAATTTGACCATTTTTACCAACAGCATCTTCAAAAACATTCGTACAAATGCAAAACAATACAGCGTGACTAAATAATTCTCGGGCTACAGATACGGCAATATTTGGACTCAGTCTAAAGTCGACACTTATCCCTAAAAGGGAAGCTGTTAATAAAGTCATTCAACGTTACCGGTCGAATTATCTACAAAGAGAGAACTCTGTTCGGTATCGGTCGGAAATATAAATTTATTTGGTGGTTGTCGCCGCGACACGGGCGCCCGCGCCTATATCTCGCCGCGTAATCTTGAACATTGGCGTTAAAGAATTTAAATTATACGCCGATACAAATGAACAGGCCACTTCGACATGTTTATAGCTTTAATCCAAATTACGTCGACTAGCTTTATCGTATTTAAAGAATTGACACGTGATTTGTTCTACTCTTATTGGCTGATATGTGACTCGGACTAATTTAGAACAACAATAGAGTAGAAGTGTCGTAATTTATGTGTATGAACAGATTTATTATTTTGGAAACGATTTAATAAAATATGTTTTCTGTAATAAAAAATAATACCTAAATCGCAGTGTTATGGAATTCCAGACATCAAGGCACTGACGGTGCAATTCAGAATTCTGCTGCTCAGTCCGAAAATGGAATAACATCCGCTGCTTTTTTTAATGCGGAATCCATTGTAGATGCCACTGATACCCAACTGTGTAATTGGTTGTAAAAATTTTGGACCCATGTGTGCGCAGATACAATTGCACTATATCCCCTTATCCCCTAATTCTGTTTGTACGGCACACAACAGTCCCACACGACCGGGAAAAAATCAGCGCAAGGCCGACTGCTGAACGTACTCTCTGAGGCTACGAGTTTTCTATATCGCCTAATTTCCGATTTGTCACTGGTAATAAAAATTTAATCCCAACAACGTCATAATGATAATGTTAATCATCCTCGGGCAAAGCCAGCGTCGCCAGCCTGCTATTCAATAAATATGAAATGGCTTTGTATATGAAGATGTTAGTTGTAAGATATGGCAGATTAACACTATAAATTCATTTCACCATAATTCACTTTCCAGAACTAATTAAGTGTTGCAACCAATTCACGCATGCGCATCGACTCGCGTCGCCCGAAGATACCATTATTCCTAACACTTTGAGATACAACTATATAAAGGATGACTGCTACAATACACTGATAGTATTTATAACTAGCTAGGCACCCTCGGCTACGCTCACTTTATGTTCTTAATAAGAACTTCATACTTGATCATGGATGGCTAATTTTAAGCTTATATCTGGGGCGAAATCTATCTGTAAACCAAAATCGATGAAAATCTGTTTAGTAGCTTATGCGTGAGCGCGTGTCGAATCTGAGAACACATTACTAATATTAGTGACGATGTCCTAATTTCAAAAGTACAAATCTAGATTAGTCTTCCTCCCAAGTTTTCCACTAATAAATTACTATTCAATGAGGCTACTTTTGTGTATGCGAATTTTATTTGTGTATTTAATTCTCATCTATCGAGGCAACAGGTGAGAAGAAATATTTTCCTTAGAGTAAGTCCATAGATAATATTTCCCTTAGAGAAATCCTAGGCGCATCGTTCCCGATCACGAATACGAGGTACACAAACCACATGAATCACGGTCATATAGTCATAGTTTACACCATATTCATGTCTAAAAGAGGTCAGTACCCCTGTGTTCCGTGCATGCCGGGATTACCTTTAATATACGGGGGTGAGTTGGAACCTTTTAACAACTACCGTCACCTATATAATACATCAGCATATTTAATTTAAATATAATCTCACAGACCCCAGGAATAGAGCGGTATTATGTGGGCTCGAGATACATCCCAAATCGTGGCAGCCAAATAAAGCTTCAATGTAACATTGCACTACCTTTATAAATTGATTTGATTATTTAAAATTATCATATATATCTAAATAAACTAAAGACACAAAACCATAATATTGATATTTGTTTTGTTATAAACTAGTTCCAATTATATAAACAATAAATTAATGGTTTGCAAGAAGACAAAAAAATTTATTTGGCCAAAGAAAGATATAAGTATATAATCTACCATTCTATATTAAAATATTGCTATTTGATACACCATAAATCGCTGTGTACATAACTAAATAACATTTACCACTACCATTCCATCCATCTGGCATACACCCATTACCGAAAAAACCGATTTTGGTAAAGGATAGACAGTAAAATAGATTATGTGTAGAAAGCAGAGGAATGAAATTATTTTGTAAGCATTATTCTTTGATTGCGTCTTTCCATTAATGTGTTCTTTAATTCGCATATTTCTTTCCTCAGTGGCAGGTCCGTTTCAATTTTAGACTTTGTTTCTTTGCGTAATTTTGCTCTCTCAGACATGTAATCGTCGATAGATTTTTTGGTTTCTTCCAAGTCTTGTTGTTTTTCAAGATGTGATGTTTTTATTTTATTTCTCTTTTCATCCAATTCTTCGGTAAGGCTTATCTTCATCGCAATTAATCTTTCTTGTAATTCGGCTATAGACATTTCACAAAGTAAACCTAAACCTGACGATTCAGTGAGATCTATTATTTTTGGCATTTTGGACTTTTTGGCAATCATAGATAGTATTTTGATCTCTTTTATCATGTCAGCTCTACGTTCTAGCTCAGCTTGCTTGTTTTTTAATGCAGTTTCTTTGTTCTTCTTCGTGTCCTGTCGAATTCTTTCAGCCATTTCTTTTCTTTTTAGTGTCATATTATTTCTAGAATTGGCAACTTCTAATTCAATAAGTGATAATTTTTCAACTAGTGTCTGATTTCTTTCCAATTCTTTTAACTTCCATTCTTCAATACCCTTATCCCAGAGTTTCTTCTCTTCAATAAACTCCTCATATTTTCTTTTATTTTCACACAATAGCTTCTTTTTGGCAATAACTGCTTCCTCGTAAGAAATTTGACCCATTAGATGCTTTCTTTCAATATCAAATAGCCTCTGTCTTTCCTTTTCTTGTCGGTCAAAGTTCAATAACTCCTCTAATTTTAAAACATTCCCAGCACCTGCAACTACGTCCTCTACCCATTTCATTTCTGCTTGTTCACATTTTTTTATTCGTTCGCTTATTCTCTTCATAGTAGCTACAGTCGATTTTATTTGAGGAGATGCGTTTTGGCTATTTGTAACTGTAATTATCCTTTTATTTTTCACTTTCATAACTTCCTCTTTAACATCAGTATTCTTTTCAATACACCTTACTTGCGTATAGTGAAGTTTATTGTTTTTTACAGAGGTGTATAAATTTAAAGCTTTCAATTTATTTTTTTCGCGAATATTATTCAAAGTTTTGCTTATTTTACTATTTGTAAGCATTTCAGGTCTTTTATCAGGCATAATATATGGCAGAATGTCTACATTCACTTCGACGTTTTGGATGGTATCCTTTAGATTGGGTTTACCAGTTCTATTTAAAACGTTCATATTAACTGGAATGGTAGGCATTTTCAGTTTTCGAGTTTCAATTTTGTTTATATGTTCTTTGTAGGTCTTATTCATTTCACTAATAAATGGATGCCAAGAAAATAAAGGACTTTTAATGTTTTCAATTACAAAAGCTTTATCGTATTCCGCTTCTGCTATTTGCGAAATTAGTGGCAAATTATCAATATTACTCAATGTCTTTAGAAATGTTTCCAACAAAACTTTACCTAAATTGAACATACATTTGTAAAGAGAAGTCATGTCTTTTGGACTCATTTGAAAAATCATAGCATGAAATATTATCGTGAAATAATCTTTGTTTTCTTCTGATAGCTCTCCAGCTAATCGAATCAAAATTTGCTTGATAAATTGACTATGTTTATGTATACCAAGAAATGATTCTATTGTCCAAGATATCTTAGAATCATTAGTATCTTGAGGAAAACTTTCAAAATACGTCTTCATATATTCGAGTGGTGATATTTCGTTTAATGTTCGATAATCTAGCATCAAACTTCGTATTAATTTGACATTCTTCGATGTGTAATAGTATACCATAATAATATATTATCTTGTTAAAATCCTCAATATATCTCCAAATATCTCTTGTTATCTCGATACTTAACATAAACTCCTCGTTTGTATTGCATGACAATTTGTGACACATATTTTACTAATAGGATGACAGCTGATCCAATAATGTCAAATTCACGCATTAATGTCATAACAATAAATATATACTGGCTGTTTATAATTTTATATAATTTTTATCTTTATCACACTAAGATAATATATATATTTCAAGTGTTGTAGAATCGCTCAGTTTTTCATTCAAAATTGAATTCAAAACATAAATATTTAACAACCATCGTGTGACCACAATCCTTTTATAATTATAATCACAAAGTACACCCTTCAAAGGCGTGTTCTACTCATATAGCACACTTGATGTGTTAAAGAACCATGAATCATTTAACAGTCAATCTTTGTATTATGAACCCGTCCAGGGCGGCACTATCAGGAGTATTTAATTAGGTAGCTGGTCTGTTTTCGCCTGGTCTGTCATTAATCAATCACCATGGCACAAAGCTATTTATTCGATAGTTCGACACCTCAAGTAGGAGCCGTTGAACGCAAAGTGCAAGTCACACGAGACCTCTTAAAATATAATAATCGTGTTAAAGACAACCATAAAGACCATATTCGATTAGAAGGAATTCTCAAACAGGTTCCTGTCTTGTTATCTTCAGGCCATTGTCAGTAAGTTACGTGTCATGTCCGATCTTCCTTTGCATTCTCTTTTATAATTACTCTCGCTTCGTTTTGTCGGTAACTACTGATGTCCGCGTTGTGCGCGCGTATTATGCCTAGCGGAATACAAATTATTTTACATATCAAAGTCTTTTATTTGCAATATTTTATTTAACTAAATACTTTTTAATAAAGAAACAGAAACTTATACAAATAAAAGTTTTAAAATAAATGACCACATATAAACGCGTCTGAAATGCATATTACTGAATTTTAAAATTAACATTAATATGAAAATTTTGGGTGGATGGGGGGGGGGGCAATGCATTTGCCAACTTTACCTATGAGGTTGTTTTTGAGCGTCGGTTTATAAAAGTATTATACTGCTCGTTTAACCTTGTAAAGGAAAATTATGTTTTATTTTATATTGATAGAAATAATTTAAAAAAAACATTATTTTGTTTTTGTGCAACAGCAACTGCAACAAGAAACAACGTATGAATAGCACAAATATGATTTACACATGAATTAACCCGGGGTGAATCCTCTAAGTACATTATGTTGATTTATTTTAAAATATTAAATTTTTAAGTGACCGGAGTTCAAATATTCGCTTTTTTATTGTATAAACGAGCAGTCGGAGCCATTTGATGACTACCGTCGCTCATAAACTTTCCCATAATTGTTATATAGATGCGACGTACACCCCCCCCCCTTTTCTCCTCCCCGTGAATAGGCCTAAATCCTCGAAGGACAGAGTAATTCCATTGCCTATCCGGGCCTAATTAACAGGCTTTATACACCGACTTATATACGGTTCTCAATATTCTGTATAGCGATGCGTTTGACATCTCGTGAGATAATTTTGTTATACATTTATTATCCTGTACTACTCTACATCTAGGAATGGAATTTCGTATGGAAGTTGGGGTCAAATTTGTTGGTCCATTTGCCTATGTCATGGACTTCTATCGATAGATATTCTAGCCAGCTCCACCGGGGAGGTACCTTTCGATGACATGATGCTGTCGTGTAGTGACCGCCGTGTTTCGTGCTATTTGTGAGCAGGCAGTGACCCATTGGGGTGAAGAGAAAATTTGGGTAACCAATCTAAATTGCAAAGAATATTGAAAACGAACTTTTTTTTTTGGTATATTTATTTAAAGATAATCTATAGTAATATTATTAAGAGGAATCATTAGTTTATCTGTTTGATTGTTTTGAAGAAAGGCTCCGAAAGGACGGGACCTATTTGACTTTTTGACTTTGATAAACATAAGCTGTACAATGTTTCTCAAAACTTTATGAATGGTATGAAACTTTCGTACTGGGAATGTGTGAAAAATATTAGCCGCAGCTGCAGTGATTATTGAATACTAGCTCGTCTGGCAGACGTTCTTCCGTCATAAATTAAATTTCTTGTCATGGTAACGTGTAAAGTTTACGAGGCCGATATTGAAATTTATAGTTTTTTTATTTTTTTGTAAATCATTTTCTAAAATGCAAAGGCAGGACGGACTAGGCTAGTAATATAAAATATCCGTCCTCTTTGTACGTTCTAATTTGTTTGCACATAGCTGTAAGCAGATGATGATTATTCTATTTGGTCGAGTCATTGTGTAACTAGCAGTGAGAGAGCGGTGGCTTATTAATTCTGTCAAAATCAATTCAACTTTTGAACACAAATCAATTCCAATATGATATTAGCTGTCAGTGCACGTCAAATTATCGCCCCAAATTAACGATGCCTCGTCTTTCTCACATTGAACGTATAATAATAGTCCAATACGAGCCGATACTAGTACGGAGTGAATACAATTCAAATCGTTTGTGAGAATTTTCTGTGGCTCTGTTATTTTTGTGTTTCCGACCCGACGGTTAGTTTATTTCTCACTAAGGCTTTCTGAGTGTCACAGTTGATGTACTGTGGATCATGTAAGCCGGCCAAATGTGAGTTGCACTCGTGCTCCGCTTTGATTTTGATTGAATTGAAATATCGCATCTACACATATAAGTATGTAGCACGCACATACTGATTTCCAGTAAGGACCTGATTAGAGTAGGTCAGAGTTAGATATCTCGAGCGGTGGATGCGCCGTAGGTGCAAACCCCTCACCTTCCGTCTAACGCTGGTGCTCACCGGGCATGGTTGCTTCGGTGAGTATCCTGTGCAAGACGGCCCGCAGGGAGCCGACGACTCGATGTCACGATTGTGACGCGGCGGTGGACTCGGCCCAGCACACCCTCGAGGTGTGCCCGAGATGGGCGGCGCTGCGTCACGATCTGACATCAGTTGTCGGAGGGGACTTGTCAAAGTCGAGCATCATCCTCGCGATGCTCGGCAGCGACGAGTCCTACAAGGCGATGGCTTCCTTCTGCGAGACAGTCATGTCCCAGAAGGAAGCCGACGAGCGGGTGAGAGAGGAGGCTGCCGACGCGGCCTCCCCCCGCCGACGTCGAATGGCGGTACGAAAGAGGCGCTATCTGCAGCGCCTTCAGTAGTACCCCTGTGTTCCGTGTCGGGCCGGGATGGGAACCCGGTCCACTTCCAATGACACGGCGTCGTGGGGACTGTCTTAGAGTAGCCGGACAGTCTCCGAGGAGGTGAAGTTTGGCCTTTTCGCCGAGGCCGGCCTGTCGCTAGGTCCTGTTGCCTGCAGATCCGGGACCCTCCACTTATAGCGGCTGATGGCTCCAGTAGCGGTTTAGTTGGTATTGCTACCCAATGGCCGAGTCCAACATAGGTCTGGGGGTCTACCCGGGCACCCAGGTATCATGCGTAAATGTATTCTACTTCGTCACAAAAAAAAAGGTCAGAATTAGATGCACGGAAGTAAGAAGAGGGATTAATCTAATTAATTAATTATCTTTATCTAAGAAAGTGATTCTGCAGTCTGAGTCAACCGGCGTAGCTACGTGTCACCGGTGTAAAATTACAGTTGACGTTTCAGTACTGCTTCAGTATACTCTTAAAATTAATCACTCGCTAAGTGGGCTCAAATTATCAATTTCGTCGCGACCTTACGCCATCAATACTTAATTATCACGTTCTCGTTCGATATTGTTTTTTTGTTTTGTGCTCGCCAATTCCAGGAACGTATAATTTGTATTTGTCGGTTGTTAAGTAATTGTTGCATTCGGCAATTAGCAAGGTGGTAAATACAATATGAGTGCATTGTTAACGAAACCTTGAAAAAAATAATATAAATTATTGATTTTGCTTGTTCGTGATATCGTGACAGCTGACCGTATCACCCTGGGGGATATGAGTGTCGATGTTAAGTGTCAAAGATTATATGGAGACACTGTTTTATGATGTGTCGGTACTTTGTTGGGGAGAGTAAATAGTGTCAAAACACCGTTTTAAGAGTAAATGATTTCAGTTTATTTGGGTCGATGCGACGTAACGTACCTTATTAGCCCTGAACCTATACTGTGGAGTCGGAAACCATACAGCTTCAAGCGACGAGACTAGGTTCGGGCTCGTAAGAGTGACCAACCCCTCGAAAGTGGGTGCTCGACCCTAGACGCGACGTACAAGGTGGGTAATGTCTTCACAGTGTTTGGTGTGGTGATAAACTGAATATGCCAACTGAATCCTACTACTAGACTACTAGATCGAATAGTCGTGGGCACGCGTATACGCGCAGTGCTCGTGCGGACGCGATATATTAATGGAGAATTATAAAGTAAATTATTACGCCGCTGCGTTGCCCTTCTTTCATTCTCTACCCCAATGTACCACCGCCTATCATAAATAACTTTACGGTGGCATCGTGTGAGTGAGATCTACCAGCCCAATTCGGCTGTGATGCAGCATGACACTATCTCATACTTCTTTTACACGATCCACAAAGATTACGTAGTACTTTTTGGAGTATCTTAGTACTCACATTATTAGGAGTACATTAGTATGTCGACTCGTTGCCCTACATCCTCTGGTTGTGTGGGCGAAATGAATTAGTAACATACTATCATACTATGTAAGTTTATTTTTATTTCCTATATAATATATTATGTTTATTACAACGAAACTTACTTTTAGGGATTTTATCGCGGTTTATTTAATTACTTAGCTAAGCCCGACGTTTCAAAAGCATAAATTCGTATGTATGATGTAGGACTCGCCTATGAAGGGCTCTGTAGCAAACCAAAAAAATCGCATATCTCTTAAAATATCAGATGGATTTAAGCAAAGAAGTAATTTTAATACATTGTTTCCGTAACAAATTTCAGAGTAGTTGATCTAATAACGGTAGGTTTTAGTCAGAATCAAGTCTGTACAGTAATAGTATTAGGGTTAAGTGTTTGATAGTTGTAAGTGGCTGAGATAAGTGGTCGTCACGAAAGGCTAACAGAGCGTATAATTTATTGATTCCTACGTCACGACTTCCATCTACCCTTGTATTATCGATATCTCTATGATTAACTCGGTTTCACATATTTTTATTGTCATTTATATTATGTATTATTACACTAGTATCACCCCGCGGTTTGCCGCGCGCAAGTATCCCCGTAACTCCGGTCCTATTAGTCGCAGCGTCATGGTGTATTATAACCTATCAATAAATTGACTATCCAGCACAATTTTTTTTTTAATTCGCGCCAGTAGTTCCTGAGATTAGCGCGTTCAAACCTTTATTGGTACCTATAGATAGTTGTCATCTAATTGAGTATGATAAAGTTATTTGGAAACAATGATATGGTATAGAAAAACAACTCATCAAACTTTGTACCAAGATTCAGGATTGCTCATTGCCACCCTATGCAATTGTTGTTGTGTTTTTTCCTTAATACTATAGGGGGACAAACGAGAAATCGGAGCCTTTGACAACTACCGAAACCCATATACATCTGTATTATTGATGTAGATCCGTTGCCCTCCTTTTTCTCGCCTCCTCAAATGGGCCACCGGCCGGCTTAAACCGCACCAAACGTGATAGTACAGCTGTCACTTGACGGCGGTGTCATGTGATCGAGAAGTAACAGTCGTGCCCGCCCAATTCTGTAGGAATGCAACACATAGTGATGTGCTGCATTACCTCTTACGAAGGTACATCACTTAGTAGATAAAAATGTTTCCACCTGTGTTTCTGCGTCTGCTACAACGTACATTTATGTCTAGTACGTAGTAGTAGTAGTTTTAGTCTAGTACGGTCCCTCGGAGATCGATCTTATTTGTTAGGAACACATTCGACTTCGGATACAGCATAGAGTAAAACCTTACTGTCTATCTAAATACTAAACGTCTTATGTCATAGTATTTTCGACAGTTTGAAAATTTGTGAATCACATAGCCGTATAATCATTGTGTCACAGTATGCATTAGTGTATGTATCGCTGTTGTACAATTGATCGAAGGTCTTATTTAATAAAAATAATAAAATCTAAGTAATGCATATTATATTAAAATATTGGCTTTCAGCACATCTTTCCTACAAAATCACCAGACTACAAACCAAATGCAAGTTCTACTGAGTCAAATTTCAAATGTCTCCGTTTGCGCAATTCTTTATAAAAGGGATGGGATATTTTCCTTCACAAATATGTGTCCAATATTATTATCTGTATATTAATAAATATAAAAATAATAATATTGGAGAATGTTCAGATGTTCAGATTACGAGAGTCGTTCGTTGCTCGTGATCTGAGCCAACATAATACACTGCCATTCTAAAATCCCATAAACTTGGACATTCGCAGTTTTTAACGAATGTAATAAAAGTTTTGTGCCATTTGGAGACATCAGAAACCACGACACGAAATCGAAGACAAATTCAATCAGAGAACACAATGTTGGCCGGCAGAATTAACTAAAGCTTATTAACGAGGCCCACCTATGGAGAACTCATCAATCTCCGACCAGTTACAATGGGGCCCAGCTAAGAATTATGACTGTTTATGTATGTTCGCTACTATGTAAGTTATGGCCACTATTTAATGACTTAGTAATAATTACACATTATTTTTCCGTCGCCCTAAAGCTTTATATCATCCATGAACATATATTTACCGATTTACTATCATTTTTGATTGCTTAATTTGATCAAACTTTAATATATTGTAGGTGCTTGATATGCACAGGTATCAAGCTCCTATAATATATTGAACTAATAATAGACAATGTAGGTACTTGACAAGGTGGTTTCTTAAGAAAGGGAGCTTTACAGAGTTGAAGTGAAATAAATACTACACTAAAAATATCGCGATAAAATCCGTAAAAGTAGTTTTATTGTAATGTTTATTTCACTTCAACTAATGAGTAACTTTCGCGTAAACTTAAGACATCTTGATTTGTTAGTTCTTAACATTGCAATATTGCAAGTTATATTGAGAATACAGATTTTTGGCTTATCGTTGATTTGTTTCTCTATGGATCAACCGATACTCAAAGCCATCCATCTCTCCAGTCTCTCAGGAGTGTGTCCTACTACGTTCTATCTCACGTTCGTACGTACGTTCTAGCTCACTCCTACGCACTCGGCAACGCTAGCTTCTCTCTTGCCGAAAGGTGAGGGAGTGATAGCGCCGTCCCGCTTGCGCCCCAGCCCTCTCGTCCTTGTTCGGAACGCGGTCCGGAATAATTGCTATTCCGTGTTCAGAACTTGGCGGTGTGCGGACAAGCAGACCTCAACAGGTCCGAAGCCGCACCCCGCGACATATTCCCCGACCTTTTGTGAAGAAAGGTCCGGGGAGAGGACAGCGAGTCCGACGGAGGACCGGCTCAACATCATGCCACGCAAGAGCGACAACCAGGACCGCGTAATTGTAAGACGCCCACTTTTCCCCACGCCTCAGGAGATGGAGGAATTTCAAGAGGAACTGGCGAGGTTACGCCCCCAAAAGCGCGCGGCGTCCTCACCGGAAGAAAGGCCCGACAAGATGGTGGCCTTGGCAAGTTCATCGCCGTCACCATCACCATCTCCTCCAAACCATACAAGCAACGTTCCCAGCACTTACTCGTCGACGCCACTGGGCTCGTCCTCTGCTGCGGCTGCTGTGCTGTCCAACATCGAACCAGAGGGCGCATCCTCCACGACGTCGGTGGACGCGACACGCTACAAAAGCTTCGCGGCAGCTCTGCAGAGCCCGAAGCATGCAGCCGCGTCGGGTACACACGCAGGTACGGTTAGCACACGCCCACCCCCTAAAGAACAAACACACTCATCATCATCATCCTCAGTCCCCAACTCCACAAACCCGTCACGAAGAGCGAAGGAGTACCCACCAACATCGTGTAGAAACTTCTGGACTGGCATCGCCACTTCCTAGCCCTTTAGGCTCAGTTGGGGCGCGCGCCGAATGCCAGACCGTTCGGAAGGGGAATTAGGTTCCTCGCTCAGACGCCGGAAGATTACAGGGCGGCCCAGAAGCTGCGGACGGACCTTTCAAAGGTAGACGCGGCAGTGCAGTGGCACTGCTACTCCCCACCGGCGGACCTCTCCACCAAGGTGGGTATTAGGGGCCTGCCTGTGGGGACAAGCACAGACAGCATCGCCGCGGAGCTCACGACCCTGCGATTCGTGCGCCACATCCCGGTGAGGGGGGCAGGGCCGGCTGCCTGTACCATGCCCAACTCGAGCGCATGGAAGGCGGGGAGACTCCGACACGCCTCTAATAGGTCAAGGAGCTGCTCTGCATGCCGGGGGTAGTGAGGGAGGGGTGGAAGGAGCGCGAAGGGCCGTCACAGTGCCACCGCTGCCAACACTTCGGTCACTCCTCCACGAACTGCCACCGGCAAATCCGTTGCGTGAGATGCGGGCAGAATCACGCGGTCGGCGACTGTCCCCTGCCCGAGGGCGCCACACCGACGTGTGTAAACTGCACCGGGCCGCACACCGCCAACGACCGCAGGTGCAGGACCTACATCAGGGAGGCAAGACTCAGGGACCTCAAGCTCAGTCCGCTGATCCCGACTAAGCCAGGGATCAAGCAGGCCCCGAATTAGAAGGCTGGCAAGGCAGACCCCCTAGTCCCCACCTGCGGAGTCGTTGGCGGAGGGGTCGAATATCGACCAGTCCCGACTCTGTTGGCACCGGCGAGCCCCCCACAGCCAGATCTCGCGCTCCTCCCCCCGCCCCAAAGTCTTCCTCCCCCGAACGCGGAGTTCGCGACTCACCAGGCCGCCAAGGGAGCAGGCGCACCGCAGCCAGCCACTCCAAGGCCTACACTAGCACCCAAAACAACACCACACACCACAACCCCAGTACCCACCACCAAGTAAACACCCCGGGGTCCCGTCGAGCCCATGGATACAGCCTTGCCGGAAAGTAGACCCTGGTTCAGCACTGGCGAGCTCAGGGAGATAATCGCTGAGATCGTCAGGGAGGAACTCAGGCAAGTGATCAGGGAGGAGCTCACACGTCTGCTCAGGGACCCCAGGATATGGCCGCACACCGCCACAGTTCAGACGACTTCGACACCGCACACATCTAGCCAAAAGGCAACCGGTGATGGATCGTAAGTAATTGCGAATCATCTACTGGAACCCCGGCGGTATCCGAGGAAAAATTCAGGACCTCAGGCAGCTCGCCCAGGAGTACGACATTCACGTCATACTGTTGGGAGAGATATGGCTGGGGCCTGGGCAGGTCCTCAAGATGGCGAACTATGCCGTGTATCGCAGGGACGAGGTGTCGCGCAGCGGCAGGGCGTACAGAGGTACGGCAGCGCTCGTTCGGCGGGACATCGTCCATGTCGACTTGGATGGATCTCGACCCCTTCTCCGACATTAACACAACCGGAGTAGTTGTGCAAGTGTCGGGAGAGGAGTTGAGGATCTACGCGGCATACAGGCCTCCCACACTCCACTTCGACCTCACCGATGTCCATCGCATACAGGATAGCGGGGGCCAGGTGTTGGTTGCTGGTGTCTTTGACTCCAAGTGCACCGCTTGGGGATCGTCCACCATCAACCACACCGGCGCCAGACTGCAGGCGGATTCGGAGCGACGGGGATACACGGTGCAGGGCCCCCCTACCCGACCCACGTTCCGACGGATCACCGGTGGAATCCGGACGTGTTGTATGCTGTATGACCTGGGCACGCAGCATCTACCGGTCCTAATAACACTACACTCGGCGGTAGTCGAAAGGGAGCGGGAACGGACCAGACAGAGGGTGGACTGGCAGGTCTTCAGAGACCTGCCAGTCGATAGTGAAGTCGGCCATACGGCCGACTTCACTATCAACGGGCAGCTCGAGACCGCGGGGGAGGTGGAAGCTGCGGCCTGTAGTCCCACGGACAAAATCCGGGAGGCACAGGCCGCGGCGACCATCACCACGCTGGTCGAGGCGCGCCGTCGGAGTGACCTCCCTCCCGACCTCCTGTCTGATCTCAGGAGGAAAATGCAGTTGAGGAGGCTCTGGGTCCGGACCCGCTCCCCGCTGATCAAGGCCGATCTCAATCGCCTCGCTGAGGACGTCTCTGCAAGGGCGAAGGACTGTCGACGGGCCCACTGGGAGCGAACCATCGCTCGAGCCGGCGCCAACGGCATATCCCTCTACGCCCTGAACAGACGACTCAGCGGGCCGAAGATCACGATCAGCCCACTCATCGACTCAAGCGGCCAACGCCACTACAACGCCCAGACTTGAGCAGACATGCACGCCAACCACCTACAAACACAATTTACACCGTACCCAGCAGCTCCAGTCGCCGCCGAGCACCACAAGCACGTAGAGGGCCGCGTCCGAGAGCTCTTTTCGAGCTCGCCTCCGCCGCTGGGCGGGGGGATTTTATTTCCTCAGCCGAGTTACGGAAGGTTGCCCTTCGCCTCTCGAGGTGCAAAGCACCAGGCCCCGACAACATCCCCCTCACAGCACTGGTGATGGTGCCGTGGCGCACGGCTCTCACTAGGATAGCTAACGGCGTTCTCCGCACGTGCCATTTTCCGGACATTTGAAAGGAAGGGAGAATCGTCGTCCTCCTGAAGCCGGGCAAGCCACGGCACCTGCCCGGAAGCTACCGGCCGATCTCGCTGCTGCGGCATGTGGGCAAGTTGTTAGAGCTGCAACTGCTCCGGAGACTGAAGCTGTACGTCCCAATAAGGGAGGAGCAGTTCGGTTTCCGGAGCGGCCACTCGACCAATTGCAGTTGACGCGGGTGCTCCATCACTTGGCCACAGAGATGAACAAGGGAAGACATTCCGTCGGAGTCTTTCTCGACATGGAGAAGGCCTTCGACCGGGTGTTGCACCCGGGCCTCCTGGTCAAGCTGATGGACGCCGGCGTCCCGCCGGCTCTCGTGCGACAAGTGGCGTCGTTCTTGGAAGGGAGAACCTTCCAGGTAGCGGTGGAGGGGTGACATTCCTCCCTGCGGGCCATACGTGCTGGAGTGCCGTAGGGCAGTTGCCTGTCCCCTTGCCTCTACGCGGCCTATACCAACGACATCCCGACGCCCAACAACACAATGGAAGAGGGCGAAACGGACGTCTTGCTCGCGCTGTTCGCCGACGACAGCGCTTACATATCCTCGTCCCGAAAGTCGGAGCTAGCAGCCGGGCGAATGCAGCGGCTGCTGGATCTACTGCCGGAGTGGCTCGACAAATGGAGGATGTCCGTCAACGCGGAGAAAACGGCATCTCTATTCGTCAGCACGAGGTGCAGCATGCCGGGGCGGTTGAAACTTTTGGGCGGCCAGGAGTTGTCTTGGAGGTCCCCGCTCATGTACCTCGGGTGCAGCATTGATCGCACGCTGCGGATGGGCTCGCAGGTTGATCGAGCGATCAACCAGGCGAGGGCAGCCCGCGCCTTACTGCGACCAGTGCTCGCATCCGAGCTTTCACTACGCACGAAAATGGGGATATACAAGGCATACATCCGATCTCCGCTCACTTACGCTGCCCCGGCATGATACGCGTTCACCTCCCCGAGCCCGAAGAAGCGCCTGCAAGCTAAACAGAGCATATCCCTGCGGGTCATTACGGGGGCCGGCCGCTACGACGTGATCGCGCGAGACCTGCGGGTCGAGTCTGTCGGTGAGTTTGAGGCCCGATTGTCTCGAGACATGTTTAGTGCCGCAGACAATGGTCAGTACGCCCACCTGAGGGATCTGGCCCCGCTATAAGCGCGACCACCCGACGGGGGGCCGTACCCGCGTGAGCTCGTATCCCGTGATCCACCAAGCGGAGAGAGGTCCTCGGCCCCGGCAATCGAGACGAGGCTCACTTACTCACACGCATAACCCACATCACACTCGGACATCACCACATTTCGCCACTCGCCACACCTGCAGGTCAGTAGGCCACGGTCGCATCCCTATTCAGGCCATATTAACATCAGTGGGTTGCCCCCATCACCGAGGGGACAGTCACCCCTCGCGAACAGACCCGGATCATGAGGTTCGCCTCAATACCCGTAATCCTCGCAGGCCTCTCCAGGCCAGTAAGATGACCCACGGACGTCTCTCAGGAGTATCTGTAGAAATGAAAAGAAAAAATAATTACTATGTCTAGGTTTAATAAAATTTTGTTAATTCAGAAATCGATTATTATTTATAAATAAAATATTAAGAGCTATAGACAGATCACTGAACATATTGCGCAATATCTATTAGGCTAAAATCCAATTTAGCTCCATTTACCAACCAGACCATTTGATAAAGAGTGACTTGGAACGTACATTTTTATTACCATTTTTTTCATGAATTTGACATCAATTGATATCATTAACATTTTAGCTATTAGGGTCCACAGATCTTGGTACAAGCCAAAGATAAAGTTGATGATCAATGATGTTATTTATTTGTTTAGTAATTTATATAAGGTTAGTTACTGTTTTATTGACCGTATTAAATCAAGCCCCAATAAGGCAGCCATTCATGTTTATTTTTACCAAGTTTCTGCTCGGTATGTCCAATAAATTATCGGCGAGCTCACTTTTATCACGGTTTCATGGTAACATTTATTCGACGTTAATAGACGTATGGATTGACTCGTGCGTGCATTAATTCCTTTTGTTGCGAATTATTTTGATCTCGATACTGATAAAAGTTGTAATGTCCGCAAAGCGAACTGTTAATGCAGCTGACAAGTTGCAGACTTTTTTATTTAAATATAAACATTACTAACACGATTAAATTAATAAAGCAAATATAGCATTAATTACACATAATATTATACCTACTTTACTATATTAATTAATATTATATTATTTAATTATATATTATTTACGTACTAACTTTGACTCGGTGACTCAGTTGGTAACGTGGCGGTTAGGCCCGCGTGTTACGCCAGAGATCGCGGGTTCGTATCCCGCCTAGGTCATGAATGTTTATACATGTATTGTATATAATTCTGTAATAAAAATCTTAAATAATATTACCTGTAACACAAATCCTCACGGTACTTAGCACAGGGCTAGGTTAACGTGGTGTGATAAGTCCACAGATATTATTATTATTATTATGTTTAGAAGAGCCGTGCCCCGCGATTTCACTCGCCTAAATTCTACCCCAAGACAAGCGTCAAGTTTTTTTCAGGATTTCAAGTATTATTGTACCATATCTAATTTACTATATCTTTGTTAACACGTTCCACTTTTATCCAAATCAGTAGTGATATTGGTGAGGAAAAGTAACAAATATACATACCAACTTTCCCATTTACAATATAAGTGTCCGATATGACCATTACGCTATATTTCACTTTTCTATCAGGAGTCATAATAAAACTTAAAATTATTAAATTTACATGCCGATGACATGACACACTTCATTTAAGGTCATTGAAGATGATCGGAATCCACATTTGCCTTATATGCCATAGAAGAAAAATATATAATGTAATAGATGTAAAAATTGATGCTATACGAGTTACATATTGTAGTTTTGATATACAAAACCCTAACACGACCACAAATAAAGATATTCGTGTCGTATCCATATAGTGCTAGCCGGGGTCTCAAAGTGACCAGGTCCGCCCGCTTTTATTGATTGACAAACTTGGGACCCGATTAAGTTCTCGCGATTCAGCCCAGGCATTAGCTGTACATGGACTCTAAAAAGAGGTTTTTTTCAAATATTTATTGCCGTTTGTATGTTACGAATCAATTAGTCTGGAAAATATTGTAAACGATTTATCGCTGTCTTACATGGCATATGAATCGTACGGCCATTAAATATGGATTTACCGTTTCTTATATTAATATGTGTTAGCGTACATTTTAAGTGACAGGTTGGATAACATTCACTTTTAATGTTGCTACTACTGCAGGTATTATCTGGTCTTTTAATTATCCCCGTTGCCACACGAGCAGTATGTTTAAGAATAGGCTTGCTGATGATATATTTATATATATAACAACAGCAGCCAATGAATTGGCTGTTAAATAAAAAGGATGTTTAAGTCCAAGCGTGTGTTGTGTGTCTCAGTTTTATGTTTTGTGTAACATATGTGATACATGATATATTTTTAGTATAATTTCGTGACTTCGAAGATTTTTTGTTTTTAACCTACAGTGAACATAATAATAAATATATTACTAATATTAAAACTTTCTTAAATTGTAATACAAGTGATTACATTTTTTTCTGTAAGTTTGGAGTGATACAATGATATTTTGGATTTCATAGATAAATAAATCAGGTGAGTTGTAAATAAGAAAGAAAGTATATATTACCTCACAAGTCATTAGAATGTACATCACTAGTCACTAGAAATAAAGTTTAAAATAACAAAACTTACTAAAAATCATATTATTTAATGATCTGTTTGTAATTTTTATCTTCACATTTTTTACGGACATTTACATATTCTCCTTATTTATGCACATTGTATAGGTCTTTTATCAAACTCCTATCTCCAGTAGCCAAAAGCATGTATGAATAGAATATAGAAAACGGATTTTACTTATCACTACCATTTGTAAATCAATGCAACTTTAATTTGACATAAAACTATATATAACTACTGGCCCGATTTACGTTATTCTGTCATAAGTTCAATTTGTTTCATTGTAACGTATAATCATTATAAAAATGTTAAGGGTGAACAACCCTTACCACTCAGGTTTATGAAAAATGGACAGTAGCCGATTCTCAGACCTACTGAATATGCTAATAAAATTAGGTGCAAAATTCCGTAAGTTTCGCAGGAGTAAGGTAACTATTGCATATATAAGATATCCGAGTCGGCTATAATAAAACGCTAATGATGATGACGACGATCCGCGAATTGCGTGCAAACGAACCGAAAAAAGGATTCACAATTTTTATATCACCAAAGATCCTAAATACTTCACTTGATTTTAAGTCGGGCTCCAAAAAGCGCCAGCATACTCGCAGATTCCTAAAGGCCAAAACCTTAATCTTCATCCATGGGTTGCTATTGCTACTGTGCGAAGATGTTCTTATCGACACCAAAGATCCTAAAATACTTCATTTGCTTATCAATCTGGAACCGGAATGACATCATCATAACAGCGTTAACAATTATATTAATTAGTCCGTGTCGAATTTACAACCTCCATCGCAATGTTAATAAGATGTATTAGAGTCTGGTCGCCTCCTAGCGTGGAAATAAATCACCTCCAAACTTTTTTATGGAGCCCAAAAATCTCTGATCATGACGAACCATTCACATGTAATTGGGTTCACCGGCTCCAATATAAAATATGAGACTCGTGAGCGTTTTATAGTGAACATAAATACTTTATTGTGTTTTTGTCCGCATCTTATACTCATGCAAGCCCTTGCGCTTCTTTTTGCTAGTTTAAAACAACGTTCACTCATTACTGTTTATTTGCTTTTCTATTCGCCATGATATAAATTTTACGCCCACATGGAAGCTGACTTGCTAAGATACGAAAATCATTATTTTCACCAATACAATATATGTACATTTTAATGTAGATATTTTTATGAAACGGGTTCCACAAGGAGACCTCTACGCAACTCTTTTGGAAAACATTTTTTATGTGTAACAATGCAACGTCTAATATAACAATAATAAAAAAAATGTCCAAATTGATAGAAGGGCGTATAATCAAAGTTACGCTGCTACCTATTTGTAGCCGCTACTGGAATTCGCGCCCATGATTAATTTACAGGCGATCGCTTCTAAATCTTCATATTACAAGAAGTGCTACAACACAGTATTTAAAAAGGGAAATCAAAACATTTAATGTATTTATATATTATATTTATTTGTTATTTAGAGCAGTTGTTTCATGCTATGAATTGTGTGCCGGAACCGGAACCTTTTTATATTATTTGAATATGAAAAAAATACACCGAAAAATATTTTTGCCGGGACAGATTCCGGTGCGGAGTTTAGCGCTGAGCCTTATTGCACAAAAGTACGAAATACAGAAACGGAGGGGTAATGGTGGAACGGGGAGTGTCACATGTAACGGGGGAGGGGGGAAATTAGCACTCCAGTCCAAATGGTTCTCCAGTCGTACACATGTGCAGGTGACCCCTCCACTTATCAGTCAGCGCTACAGCTATGTGCTGGGGCCTATAGTAAGATATAGATTGTAAAATAAGGCAATGAATAAAGAAATATAAATTCTAGTTTTACGAATATTCAGCATTATAAATACTATGATTTTGAACCGACTCCGAAAAGGAGAAGATTATCATTTCGTCTATCATACACTATAAGTTTACCAATACAACATATAAGTCATATTGGGAAAATAAATTAAAAGTGTAATCAGCTGGAAAAATGACAAATTTCCAATGATACGTCGATTGTACGGGACCCATGATGTGCGGATCTGTGTATGTATATAAATCTATTCAAAGCCAGGCTTAACTCAAGGCTTTTAATCAAATGACACCCAAGGACAATGACCTGCCTGACTAAGAGTTTGCGCAGTAAATTCCTCGCATATGCGCATTTTGCTAAGCATAAAGACGTTAACGACTACAAGTTAAAGATAGGCAAAGAAATTGATGGCTATCCTATCCAATACCTCAATCGACCTTTATTAAGGTAATGAAACGGATTTATACCGTCCACAGCGATTTTATGTCAAAGTGCAGTTCATTGCCACCCGACAATGACCAAGACAATGTAATTTTATGCTCAAATGAGCCTCATTTGAAGTGGAACTCTTTTGGAAATTTGTTGAATGGCAATATTACTCGCCTCTGTGTCTTACACCTTTGTCTTTGTCCCAAATTGTAGTTATGCTTTATATAACAACAGAAGCGTTACCGCTTTCTAATAATATCGGTTTGGAATTTATCCAGTGGGTTCCGTATCTGCTTATCGTTATTTGCGATTTAATTTACCCACTCGATATGGTAAGATAAATATGTATTGTCCTATCATATCGAAGGAATGATGTTAACGTATTCGTGTTCACATAGATACACAGGTATACTGTGTGTGACGTGTTGGTGTAATAACGAAAAGTCTAATAGATTTTCATTTCAGAAGATATATTGCATTAATAATAAGTATGTACTCTTCACTTAGTTTCGAACATACAACGCTACAACGCACATTCGAAACTATTGTAGTAATAAAGAAAAAAAAAAAGAGTCGACTGACATAAAATTATACAAATATCTTGGTATTGTGACGAATTCAGGTGGTCACTCAGCATTTGCCACATGAACACTTAGCAGATAACATGGCGCTGATTTTCAGTCGCATAGCGACCTAGTTGACATTCACAAAATTTTGTGCCTAAATAAGAATAATACAACATCGACATATGGTAGGCAATACTTCAAAGATTCTACATAT
>JAFELO010000503.1:253398-290207 GCA_017140195.1 Eumaeus atala
TTAATACGTAAATGAAAGTAAAGTGAAAAAGTCTGCAAATTTCTGCTAAGCCCTACTAGTAACAGAACTTATATTAAAAACTTGAAAACGTATATTAAAAAGTCGTTCCTGCACTTAATGTCAGTATATTTAAAGCCTTATATGAAAGTATCTTTTAAAACATAGACAGGCTTTAACTTATATAAGGGCGACCTAGTTTGATTCTACTTCAGGAAAGGCGACACTCCACCACAAGGCGGCGTGGGATTCCTCATGAATAAGTCCCTCATAGGCGACATCGACCAAAATTATAGCGTGTCAGGTAGGGTGAAGTTTCTCATACTTGAACTCACTAAGATGTACAGCCTCAAAGTGATATAAGTATACGCACCAACCTCAACACAATCCGATGACGACGTGAACTTTAATGTTGTCATGGGAGACTTTAATGCCAAAGTAGTAGTACGGAATGTTGTCGAATCGGTTCTGTGACCGCATGGAGTCGGAAGTCGAAATGGCAGGGGGACAATGCTGATATATTTCCTCGAGAAAGAGGACCTCTTCTTAATTAATTCTTATTTTAAGAAGAAGCCACACGAGAAGTGGACATGGCAGAGCCCCGGTACTGTGGCAAGGAACGAGATTAGCTTTATTATGACGGACCGAAAGCATATATTTAGTAAGTTATAGTCTCCGTAATTGTCTATAACAGGAAGTGATCACCAATAGGTTAGTACAGGCTCACTGGGCCATATAACATATAGGCTTTCAACGCGAGCGTGTCCGATTAGTACATTTAACACTTCCGACGAAACATGGTTGGTTCTGAAAAATTCCGAAACTATGACTATTGACGAGGCCATGAGTAGCGTGATTGGGTGCGCTTGCGGGACGTGGGTAAAGAATATTATGGGAGTAAGTACGAGCAGGAAGGCTAAACCCTGGGACGAGACACTTGGACTTATGAGGGGACGCAAAGCATACGAAGACGTTACATCTGGCTATGTCAAGCTTCTTTCAAAGCGAATCCGCAAACTAGTACACCGAGACCTTCGCAGCTCAAATACGCAACGGGATACTGAAGCGATTGAGCAGAATATAGGGTCGAAGGTTCTTGTGGAGAGCGTGCAAAAAATCATTTGACAAAGATTAGGAATGATTCTGGGGTTACCGTTTCTTCTAAGCCCGGGATCTTATCTGAGATATAAGTCGCACGCTCCTCATCCCGATACCCTGAAGGACGATCCGTGCACAAACCTAACACGACATTTTTCAGGCGATCATCCGAACGCCAGCATGAGTGAGATCAGTCTGGCTCTTGCGTAGCTTAACAAGGAAAGGCTCCCGGGTAGGACGAAATTACAGTCTAGCTTTTTAGGGCAGGAGGTGAACCATGTTACGGGAGCTAAAAAAGAATTTTAATGTTGTCCTACCATTACCATTGCTTGGAAGTGACTTTGTTTTATTTTTTAAGAAGGGTGACAAATCACTTCTTCAGAATTACAGACCAATTTCCCGTCTTGGCCATTTTTACGAGTTGTTCTCAAGAGTCTTGACGAATTGCCTCACCACAAAACGTGCCTTTGTGGTCTAAGTAAAAGCTTTTGGATCTGTCGAAGCCTGGGCTGTTGTGGAAGCTTTACAACGACGTCAGGTCGATTGGCGTTACGTCGAAATACTGAGAGCAATATATGACGCTGCTTTTATGTCCTTTCTGATTCTGGGATGTCAAACAAGCCTAATTCAATTGCATCGTGGAGCTCGGCAAGGAGAAGTTGTTTAATTATGCTTTGAAGGACGTCTTTAAGACTTTAACTGGGTAGTAACATTCACATTCATGGGCATTGGTAGTCTCGATTTTAAACAGAAGCTTAAATGTTTACGAGGCCGAAATTAAAATTATTACTATGTCGATGCTTTGCCCTCCTTCTCTCCCCCCCCCCCCAAGGGCCACCGACTGCTCACAAACCGCACGAAACGCAACACTGAAGATGACACCCCGGTCGTGCCGGCCCAATTCCGTTGCATACGAGGACGTCGTGTCGTGCACTATGCATACATAGTACCATGGCACTTCCTCCTCTTATTCAGCATGGCACCTCTTTATAGAAAGTTACAATGACAAGAAATTAAATTTATGATAGAATAAATCTGTCGGGACAGCAGCAGACAGAAATCATTGACAGTTATAATTATTTACTTTGGTATTTTTTTTACATTTTGGTTACATTATTGAAGCTTGCATAGCAATTATAACGTTTCCGACATGTTTTAATAGCCTTTTAAATGAGGAAATGTCTTGTCGCAGATTTATGGGTGTACTTAAATTATAATTTTACAAAATCACCAAAATAATTTTCATATAAAAAAACCTTTAAAAATCTCCCTCAGAATTCTTGAGGTAATTGGCCATATTGTCTGTACCTTTGTCAATCAGAATAACTTAAGTCTACATTTTGTGGTTGAAATAATAACCCTCGTTAGCTTTAGCTAACAAAGAGTTGGAGATATGTAAATTTGTGAAAGGTACGGACAAAAAATTAGGCGCACGACAGGTGTGCTCCAGATTTCTAATAAGAGGATACGAGTTGTAATAATAATTATTAATCTCAGTTTTCATTTGAGTTAATATCCTCATCGATTGGACTTTTCGTTTCGTTTGTAAAGCAAAAGTATTTTTTTTTTGTTTTTATCTTTATTATAGAGTGAGCTTGTAGCCTTCTTTTTCACTTTCTTTGTTTTGCTTTTTACAGACGACCTGCGACTGCGTAGGTGACATATGTCGCAGTGAGTATTTCAATAATCGCCTATGAGTTTTGTATCACAAGTACATACTTACTAGACTCATTTCTCGTTACTTGTTATTTTGTCTATGTAATTATGCAGTTCTACTTCTTTATTTTTATATAAAAGTATATTATCACATGTCTAGTGAGTACCTTGTACTCATTGATTTAACATATTTTCTGGACAACGCAATTTAAGTTTCTACTATTAAAATAGATACGTTTTTATCATATATTCCTAAATATATAAACCTGACAAAGATAGTTCCCAGTGAACCTCGAAACGGTAGTCCACGTAGCTTCTTTTATACATTAGATTGTTAGATAGGCCATAACATGGGCCTCTGGGTAATAAAAAATACCAATTTCAAAGTCTAGAGGCACTATAAACGTTAGAATCTAATAAATACTTTACAACTTATACCCTAAACATTTTATGGCGGCGTAAAGTAAATTTTAAAATTTAATAATATTTAATATGTTGAATAAAATAAAAATGTCTTTACACTAAATCTTTAGTATAAATACGGAAAATATATAAAATTATGATAAAAGTTATTGTTGTTATTATTTTATTATATTAGATTATACTCGTAATAATGAACTAATCTTATAATAATCTACCTATGTATTTATTCTACTATCCTAATTTCACAATAAATGCGAAAGTATGTAGAGATGTTTGTTATTTTTAGTGCTAAATCTACTGAACGGACACGGTTAAAATTTGGTACTTTTTATTTGAAAAAAAAAAACGGTTCCATGAAATAGGCTGTGCGTGGATATCTCGAGGCACAGTATAAATATTGTTTTTTATCATATTTTTAAAACAAAAAAGGTAATTTAAGTTTTTTTATTACCACTAACTTGAACGAAACTGTAAATAAAAAAAAATAAGTAAAATTTATAATACCCATATTCACAAACACACACAAATACACCCACACACGCACACACACACACACATCACATGTACATACACACAGAGAGCGAGAGACACACACAGAGACACACATACACACACACACACAGAGACAGACTGACATACACACACACATACAAATACCTTCAGGCCACTACCCTAACGGGGCAGAAGGAACAGAGTCATATCATCGCGATCCATACAAAAATTATAAATTCTTAAAATCAATTATGACGCGTCTTAAAAGTGTTTTTTCTTTTTTTAATTTTCTGTGCCCCATTATAAAAATAACTTTCTGTGCCCCGCAGTTTAAACATTTTATTTTATTACATATGATGAAAAGTACTATTTTGTAATTACTGATTGTATTCTTATTAAGTGATAAATTTGTACCGAATCCATTCACTACTTTTGTGTGTTGGAATCACAAACATACAATAGAAACTTTCACATTTATAATATTAATAGGATTAAAAAAAAGTGAATATCGATTTCGGAAGGTCTCTATCGTCTCTGATAGATCAAAGTTGATATAGAATGAGTTAAAAAATATAATTACTGCATGTCCATTCACTTATTTTGTTTTTTCGGATGGACCAAGTTACTACTGTTAAAGATAGTATTGCATTCGCCTTAAGAGTTTAACGGACTAGTACTTATTTAAGTCTGATCAAAAAAATTAAACAGAATGATGTTGTTTGATTCTAAAGAATATGATGATGAAGCATTGCACACGTAGTGTTATATTTATACATATATATCTCTATATATTATATGAATATCCAAGATAAGTTAATTAGAATAGTATTTTAGAGACTACCACTTTTAAGACAATAATCTCCACATTTATATCACAACTACACTCCACTATACGATCGAACTCTGGAATTTGAATTAAACAAATCAGTGCGAGAGGATGTTGTATTGAGTGCAATATCTACAATGTTTATCTAGAGCTTCTGAGCTCCGCGGCGTGGGCGCCTGGCCCACAATAGATTTATTACTTTACGGGCATCTTACCACTCCGCGCCTGCGCCATGGGGAACGATAGAATTATGCCTTATAACACTTTTATTGTCCTTATTACCTCGGAAACTTCCCTACACCGCCTGTTAGATATTTTAAAGTATTCTTAGCATCGCGTAGGTTTAATAGGGATTATTTATTGTTGAAAGATTTCCTTGTAATCAATATTGTTATTTTATTATTAGCGATTATTTGTACGTTTATAATTATATTCTATAAGATTCAAGCCTTACCTTGGGACTACCAGATATGCCTGGAGTTTAAATTTTTGCATGGAGGTTCATAGTTTGTATGAAACTTCGTTACTATCAATGATGGCTTCAGCGTTGTCTTTAGTTGTATGATCGGTTATTGGTACAGGTGGATACAATCGCCCGTTTACTGTTAAATGTTAAACTTGTTTCAAATGAATGTTGTTACAAAATATTACATATTTTACACACATAACGCACACATACTCAGACACAAAAACACTCATACTATATAGTGTGTTTCGCTCTTTGGAGAAACTTGTCATATTTAAACTAGATATATGGAAGAGCGAGACTCTCCTGATAGATGTATTGTACTATGCTTTCCAAAATATCTCAACCTTGGATATATAATCAATGGATGAGATATTTTAGAAACATTGTAAACTTATTTGGAGGAACAAACGTTTATTATTATTATAATTTTAATAGATATAATAATTCTTTTACGACTCGCTATTTTTCTTGGCGGTAGCCTCAGGGCTTAGGAACGTGATTATCGTGGATGAAACTCTTCACCACATCTTTCCTTTGACCGCCTCGTGGTCTACTGGTAAGCATGTTTAGCCACAGACGTGAGGTCCCGAGGTTCGAATCCCGGGTCGGACCTTACAAAAAGTGCTATTAGTTTTTTTTCCAATTTCTAATAACTGTCCGGTGTTAGGGAGTCGGCGGTGTTACAACCCCGTGCCTCGGAGAGCAACCAGGGCCTTCGATCCTGCGCCCGATTTCTCTCCGGTCGTGTCGGATTGCCGTCACACCGTAATAGAAGAATGAAGGAATAGAGAGTGCACCTGTGCCTGCGCAAATATTTGTGCACTATAAAAATGTCCCGCGCAGGTGGCTGTCACAATAGAGATGGCCGCTGTAGTCGAAATTCGGCTAGGACGACACTATTATTACATCTCTCCCGGCCGCCCGGACTTGACCAAGTTCTATAGCCTGCAACGTCAATTATACAAGACGAAGGAGTCAAATTAACAAGGCCCAAACATAGTAATACCCGAAAAAACTAAGTAAAAAAAGGGCGTGATCAATATGATAAGCTAAACATTTTCTACATCTCCGTGGAGTATCGCAGCTGGGCTTCACCTGGTTGCCCTCTCACTTTCTTGGCTTTTACAAGTCATTGCAATCTTGTACTGTCTCCCGTTGTGACTAGGGAGGGACACTGGAATATCCTATACCCCTGCTTTCTTCTGATTAAATTTGTTACGGGTATCAAGGCAGTTTTTTAGCTTTTCTTTTCCCTCAGGCTTTCTGGGCTATCCCAGGGTGTGTATCCCACTAGTGACATTAAAGGGTCACTAGTGGTTGCCGCCGTCTATCCAAATCCATATATCCGACAGGAGTAAGTAACAGCGCCGGGAACGTGTGGACTATCATTCTAAAGCATCCTTGGTTGTACATAAATATTTTTATTTTTTGTAATATCAACCCCACGCGCATGACTTTAAGTAGTTTTTACAAAACAGATTCTATTTGAAAGAAGTGCATAACTTGAACATATTTTTAGCAAAGTCAATCTTACGCGCATGATTATTACGTCAACCCTGACTGTGTATCTTGGTATTTTTAAATCAATGAGACTAGCTCATAAATCTATTTTATAAAATATTGGCCGGGTTGTTGATTACCGCGTATTGTGCGGCGCGCGGTAGCCGAGCGTACGCATTATTCGCTCCGTGTACGCACAATAGGCAGATTTTATATGCGGACTGCTGAGTTTATGCGGTCTATAATACTACTTGATGCGCTCTTGATTTATATCTATCATTGCAATTACATTACTTGTAATCCTTAGGATATTCATAGCTTTTAACCGGATTTTATTACCGTGAATGAATCGTTGGTGTGCATGAGGATAACTTTTTATTTTTTCTTATGATTTAAACATGGAGTATATTTTTAATTGCTCCTAACTGCATATTGACTCTTTTTCTCTTCGTCTCTTGAGGGAAAGTTACTGTGCTGTGTACATTGTCCTAAAAATATATTGTGTATCTATGATTTTTCTTCGTCCTTTCTCCAAAAGAAAAATATCAAAAAGAACCACTTTCTGATTTTTATTTTATTTTTGTTGGGTTCATCAACAATTGTTACACCGTTTTGACCTAAAAACAATCACACACATAACACAAGCACTAAGTGCACAACCAATAACAGATGAACATTGCATGCATAGTGAGCTAAAGTTGAGAGATCCTTTTTTTATCCTATAGGTCCTTTTTTTGTTGACGCTGGAAACGCATTTACGCGCCTGCACCGGCCCTGGGTGGGGTCCAGTGGTGTGTGGAACTCGCGGCACATGATAGTACCGAATACCCACAAAAAACACCGCGAGTGCCATCTGTGCCGCCCTTGGTGAGGGGCCCCGGAACAACAATCATCAGGGCACCTCGACGGCTAGTCAGCCTCTAAGGGACCAACTTCACATCCACAGATGGGGTCGCCCAGCACTACAGGACAACACCACCGTCTTTGGGACAGTTCAATGGGGTGAGGTTCCCATCCTCTCCCCTTGCCCCGTGCGCAAAAGTGCCACCTCCTGTTGCTCTTAGGTCCCCTCTTCTTATAAGAGGGGTACCGAGAGCAATTTCTCCTCGTGATCTTTAAGCCCCCGCTTCTTATAAGAGGGGTGTAAAGATCCCCCACGGTTCAATTGGCTTGATTCACCCCAGGCTACTAAGCCCCACCGCCACGACAAGGCTTGAACCATGACGGGGATCCTATGGGTTCTACGTTATACAAAAAAAATATTCGAGCTTCTTAAAACAAACATTCATATTAAGGACAGAGGAAGTACGGATATACCAGTAATGTGTAAAAAAAGTTTTTTTTACAAAGTTTGTGGATTCACTTCGACGGTGCTATAATTCTATTAACACAAAGTGAACATCAATCTTGGCTTCTACTATGATGTGAATACCAACCCACAGCACCAGCACCACACACTGGTATCCTCTCTAACACTTGGTCTTAAAAAAACATCTCCACATTAGAACCTCATAATCGTTGTAGTCAATTTCAATAGGTATGTCGCTATAGGTACTGTAGACGCTACGTTTTAGTCGTTGAAAAGCTCTAATTTCTTACAATATTGGACAAATCTAAAAGGGAAAGACAAGATACTCACAAAAAAAGGCAATACAGACGAACACGTAGGTATTCGCTCAATTAGCAGGTATAATGTAGTTGCTAAAGGCGAAGCTTGTTGTGTCACGATGCTATCTTGACATCCAGATGTTGCTTGTCTCAGATTCCTCTCTCTTCTTCTCGCATCTACATAGTATTCCTCTAATAATCATGGCAGTTCGAATCGCAATAAAGCAGAACTATCGTTTTTAAAAATATAAATGGACAATAAGGTTTTGTTTAATCGAAAATTTAGACAAGTTTAGGTTCTGTCGTAATAGGTGTGCGGTGTGCGGTCGCCGCGGCATTGACGGGCGACTGTTGATTGATGGTTACGTCTTCATCCCGGACCTGGCTGCGGACTCCCGGCCCACGCCGGCGATGTCTCAGCGCGACGAATTCGCTTCTGCGTCGTGTACGCGACTGTAATGTTTTGATACTTTGATTATTTTCAATTTAGTGTACGTTTCGAAAGGACTGACTTAAAATGTTTGAATATTATTCTGTGCTATACAAAATAACGGAGGAACTTGGGTGAGTTCATTTTAGTGTTATGTTAGTAATAAATATTCAGCATTTACTAGTAAATTATTGAAATGATTTTAATGTTAATTAGAAAGAGTTGTTATGCTGCATTGCAGACAAATTGGACCAGCGCGACCGGGGAAGCACCTGTCGCTTACATGATACCGACGATAAGTGACAACTTGGGTAACGCGTGTATTGTGAATAGAGATGCCAGTGACAGCTACATGTTAATAACGAATTATATTGTTGTGTTATTTTTAAACAAGAATTATCTTAAACTGTTGTCCCGTTATCTTGTTGTTCGAAGTGGTCTTCGTTTGTTCCTGTTATTCTGGAATATCTTCTCCATCATCATCATTATCAGCCCTTATCGGTCCACTGCTGGACGTGGGCCTCTTTCAACGAACGCCAAGACGACTAATCTCCTGCTACTCGCATCCATCCGGGATGGAATGTCGTAATGAATATTATGTATGTTGTGTAATGAGGTGTAATTTTAAATTCTTGATCGAAGTTTTATACGACAAAATATTCTTTTAAATATTTACTTTCTTTGTTTTCGTGCCAGTAAGATCTAATTTCAAAATATGAGCAGTTGTAGATTAGACCGCACTATCGAGTTTCGGCATTTTGACTAGGTACTTCATAAATCACTTATGAGCACCGAAAACACTATATAGATAAATACTTTATTTGCTTCTTTAATGCAAATTAATAATTTTAGTACACTATGGGTACCAACATTACTTGGTTGTTAGTTTTATTACACCGGCATTGAGAGCGTAACAATTATTTACGTAATTCGTCAAACAAATAATCATTAGAAGTATGTTACATATTTTGTTCTCTGTTATAGAATCGTGTCGTGTTAAAATCGCCAGTATTCCAATTGCATAAAGTTCACAATAGTTACTACAATGCGACAGCAGACAACAAGAAAATCTGAAATCTGTTGTTGTTGTATAATCTGCTCTTGTAATAATGACCACCACTAATTATGAATAGCGGGTGGCCCATTGGAGCGGAGGACGAAAGGAAGACAACACATCGGCATAGTATGTATGACCATTGCAGTCATGAAAAGGCTTCGACTGCTGGTTCGTCTCACTATAGGTAATGTAAAGAAACCCTGTATTTTTTTTCGTATTGTTATTACTTTACATATTTATTTATACTTGGTAATGACATCAATATTAACATTTTATTTTCATCATTTATCCTAGGCCCTAGGAGCACATTCAAAAATCAACTTTGATTATATTATGATCAGAATATGTTATTATATCATGTTATAATACATATCAACGTTATATATCTACTAGATACAATATGCTTTTAACATAAGATAAATCGCATTGCTACTGAATTGAATTTTGAAACAATTTTATCACAAGCAAAATTTGAAACAAGTTTCAAGACTGCGTCCTCCGCGTTCGACCTAACTTGTGTCATTCACCGTGTTGTTACAGGTCGCTTGTCGAACAAAAAAATCTCTTTCAAATGTAAATCGGCCCAAACCGACAAAGCAAATTGTCACAAATAAACACTGATACATTCTGCTTTTTGTGAAAGTCTACAAAAACCGAGGCGCATCGGTAAAGGGTCAGACTGCTTCAATCAATCTAAGATAAAAATTTCTTTTATTGATTTTTTTTTTGGTCGGCCATTTTTTATATTTTTATACTGATCGTTATCCGTGAGAATAGAGATCATGTTGGTGATATTTTTTTTGAACTCCGTCGTTTGTTACAGTTGTTATTCATATTTAGATTAGAATAACCGTAATGTTGCGCATCTTACAGTTCGACTAACCAGAAGACAGCTTATAGTGTTCAGTAGAATTGTATTTATAGAACTGATGGGAAAGGATAGATTTTAATAAAAGCTTTTAAAAAAGATAGTCATCTCTCAATTAATTTAACCTTCAAATGAATCAATCAACTGTATTTTATTCATTCATTTGCTGTTGACGGTATGGTACTTCCACACAACTCGTATTTCACTCTTATATAACAACTGCGTGAGGGACGGCCATGATAAAATTACTGAGCGCATTAATTTCATATATTTATATAGCAGGATAAACGCGTTCACGTATCCTCTTTGAATCTTATTGAGGTGTGGAAGTGTGAGGGATTTGCGGCAGATAACCCATAAATCCTTTGCTGCAGCTACCAAAAATATTGCGCAACGGAATATGTATAATTAAAAATAAATACACACAGTGGCCTACCTGTATCATAATGTAGTAATAATATCGGTCATCTGTCATGGGCGCTAGGAGTAAAGTCATCCTCCTTGCCGAATTTTGGCTATAGCGACTGTCTTTGTTGAGAAGAGGGATCTGCTCAGGGCATAATAATGTGCACAAGTGATGCGCAGACACAAGTGTACTCTACATCCCGTAATAATTCCGACAAACTCCCAGTCCGATGGAACGGCAATCCAACACGGAGAAAAATCAAGCTTAGGATCAATGGCTTAACATGCTCTCAGAGGTATGGGGGTCTGAGAGGTCTGAGAGTATGTAATACCGCCAGCTTCATGGCTCCGGACTGTTATTATAAATCAAAAAAATATTAATAACAGTATTAGTTTGGTCCGAACGGGATACGAAACCGGGACCTCACATCTGTGGCTAAACAAGCGTACCACTAGACTACAAGGCAGTCAGGTGCTGGAAATGTAATATACAACTCAAGAACATTTATTGAAATTCAGTTTAGGAATTTTTGTTTTTTGGATATCATCATGAGGCTGTACTGCCCCGGCTCACTAGTTAGGCTCTTATTTACTTAAAAATGGATAAAATTACCATAATTTAATTAAAAATAGTCCTCAATCTTCTGTAATTGTTTTAAGTTTGATTGATGTATAATCTGTAACAAACAAAACAAGAGTGACGCATACATTAATCCAAATATTTATTTAACCCCATCAGCGACGGAAGCAGGTGGCTGCAGCACGCGCCTCCCAGTCACAATCACTGACCGTTTCCGAACTTTGAAATTAAATGATAATCACCATTTTTTATATTTGTATAAAGATTTTAATAAGTGCATTTTGAGTACTCCAGAAGTTGTCAACCATTTATCGTTGTGTCATATTTTATACCATATACATAGGTACATTACTCATTCAAATTTACATAGGTATTTTTATATGTTTATTATATATCTATATAAATATAGATACGTTGGTCGGAGCAGAGACTAGGCCGCTAAATGTGGGCCTCTTAAACAGGCTCAGGGTCACTCACCGTGCTATGGAAAGAGCTATGCTTTTCGTGTTTCTCTGCGAGAAGGTGTCCGAAATTCGGAAATCCGCAAGAGAAACAGGCCAACCGACATAGCTAAGAGAAATTTGTTCAGAAGAGGCTGTAGTGGTAATGGACATTGCTCGCAGAACCGATAACCGATGCGGAAGATAGGTTCACGAGTGGCGGCCCGCACCCGAAGGCGGAGTGTGGGGCGGCCTCCTACCCGGTGGACTGCTGACTTGATTAAGGTGCCGGGGAGCCGCTGGATACAAGTGGCTCGTGATCGTGACCTGTGGCGCTCTGTGGGGGAGGCCATTCTCCGACAGTGGACGTCGTCCGGCTGATGGTAATGATATGTATGTATTTTAAAACCTTTTGTGTTACAAAAAAAAAATCAAGTACACCTGTTAAGACAAAAGACCACTTTTTCGTTGAGAACATTTGTTATTTTTTTTTATTGATATAGACTATAATGAAGAATATGGCATTATTTCTACGACGTAATAATTAATGCAGATGCATTATGATGTTGTACAAATACTTACACACAGCTAATATAATTTATTTTAAATCAAGCTAAATGCGATTTCTTAATCACAAAACGGCTCTCTCAACAATCATATTAAGAGGCCGGTGTTCAACCATAGGCCTAAAATTCGAAATCGGATAATACTTAATGATGAAATATATGAACTAACAAGTAAACTCGACTGACACTGCTGGTAAACTCAATTATTTGTTGTCTGTAATCCAATTCCGTAAAAAAAATTGACTGATATGATTCCATCCTATGATGCTCTCCTGTACCGCTAAGTTGTAAAGTGAATTAGGAGGATATTATGAGCATTGCATAAACATTTCGCAAAGTTGCATGGAGTCGAAATCAAACAAGGACATTATCAGTAATGACTCGTGTACTTTATTTGTTTTGCTGCATTGTAACCATTGAACAACAAAACCTTATTGCAATTTTTATAATTGCTTGGCCGTCTGAGTGTTCTCAAACAACTACCAACAAATCAAAATGGTGTCTGATACTCTCGTTCATTAAAAAGTTTTTTTTTTTCATTAGATTTCCATTATCTTACAGGAAATATTATCAAAAAGCTACCCTGTTTTCGTTTCATATTAATTCTTCAGTAACCTAATGATTGAACATAAACTAAACACACGTCTTCTAAAAGGTTCAAGACATCTGTCTTCACATGGTCATCAGTCATGTTAACGGCTAGCCGGCACCCATGAGAGGGTTGAGCGTCATGCTTTACGTCGATGTTACGGACTGATACTGGCAAAGGAAACTTTTTTTGGGGCAGATGTGCGCAACTTATAATTTGACCGTATCGAAACATTAGAGGGTCCTGATGAAATCTCTCTAACCATTACATGCACTTACTTCAAGTCAAAATATATACTATAAGGATAATAACATTGAAAGAAATATATCAAGTAATCAACATGATGTGCTGAATTAATCTGTAATTTACTTGTAATAGTCAAGTAATGCATTAGTAATTCCATCAAAAGGTAACAGTCGTACGAAGGCTCTCAGAGTTAACGTGATTAATGACTGTAAATGTTATCAATGATAACATTCAAGAGAAGTACTCGCACCCACTTAACGTTTCCAATTACCTAAAAAATTTACACGTAAAATTTTCTGATCCTAAAATTCTTCACCACTAGTCTCCTAGTTCCTCGACTTACTGTGGAAATCATATAAGACTGCTGTATAGATATTTTTTTTCAAACCCTGCTTAGACCTACGACGCCAGAAAGCAACCCTCACCATGGTTCAAACCTTGTCGTGGCAGTTGGGATTAGCATCGTAATGAGAAAGAGACTTTGGACGAAGCCAATGCCGGACTGCTCTTTGTACTCTTAAGAAGGACCATATAGCAGATGGAGGAGATCCTCACCTCATGGCTGTGTCACGAAGTTGGTGGGTTTGTCCTATGGTGCCGACGCGGTGCCCTAATCATTTAGAGTTCTGGGGCACTTTAGTAGGTACGCATTTCGCATGATACCAAAAAGTAGATAAGCTAATGGCAAAAATAGATAAGGTATTGGTGGTCTTGATGATACACAAAGTTTAATGAGCTTTTGAAGTATGAACCTCATAAGAAAAAAAAGTTTATTAAAATTTTAGGTCATTATATCTGCCTCTCCTTTTTTTTAAATCTAGATCTCTCTACGTATGCTAGATTAGGCAGACCAAAATTAAAGCATTCTTCCTTTCTTCTCTATTACCCCACACGGACACTCGTCTTCGTGCTTACCAGCATAAGGCTGCCCTTTTTTTTTGTTGACGCGGAGAAACGCATCTACGCGCTTTCACTGGCTCTGGGTGGGGTCCAGTAGTGTGTGGGACTCGCGGCACATGATAGTGCCGAATACCCACAAAAACCGCCGCGAGTGCCATCAGTGCCGCCCTTGCTAAGGTGCCCCGGAACAACAAATCACCAGGGCACCTCGACGGCTAGTCAGATCCCTAAGGGAACAACTACACCTCCACAGATGAGGTTGCCCAGCACTTCAGGACAACCCCTCCGACTTTGGGACAGTGTGATGGGGTGAGGTTCCCATCCTCGCCCCTTGCCCCGTGCGCAAAAGCGCCACCTCCTGTCGCACTTTGATCCCCTCTTCCTGTAGGAGGGGTACCGAGAGCAATTCCTCCTCCTGATCTTTAGCCCCCTCTTCTTATAAGAGGGGCGCAAAGATCCCCTTCGGTTCAATTAGCTTCGCCTGGGTACACCCCGGGCTACTAGGCCCCACCGCCACGACAAGGCTTAAACCATGGTGGGGAGCCTAAGGCTGCCCTTCTTTATCTGCCTCTATACATAAAATACACTTAACGAAGCGGGCAACGGTGCATGGTACCTCGAAGCTGCCCCACATATCTCTCGCGTTCGTTGCATAAAACACACTCATGTCAATCCTTTAACAAATCGATCACAATTTATACGGGCCGTTATAGAACCCCCGATAAGGATGAAATCCCCATCGTTCTCGGCAAATCTTTAAATAATAGGGTAATTTGTTTGAGTACAGCGTTTTGCATATGAAATCCCGTACGGAGCCGCCGGCGCCTGACTGCTCAACATGAATGAACTCCTCCTAGCCATATTATAATGATAAAGCGTGATTGTACCTTTCTAACATTATTCCAAACGATCGGATGTGAGTTGGCGGGATTTGTACGTGTGGAGACTGTGGGATTTATGCGAAGTTTTTTTTGGTAGGTGTTTCTGTGATTGTTCGCATAACGCTTACTTTGTTATAAAGGGACAAAGGAGCAGTAGACTAAGTACAGAAGTTCCTCCTTTATCCGATACTACAATTTAATGGCTGCCAAGAATTGCCATTACTTCACGCCTTGTCGGCACGGTAACTAGTTCCCCGGTCGTGTAGGACCGATACTTAAGGTTTAAATAAATGTCAACGTAGAAAGGTTAAATTTTGAATATGAGAGCAAGATAATATGTTTGTTTGGAACCGCATACTCATTTTAGGATTCCATAGCCAAATGGCAAAACGGTTCCACTTATAATAACAAAATAATCTCTCCTGGTTATGTTTTATTTTATTTCATAGCTCATCTTTAAATGATTTGTTAGTCTGCGGCAATTACGATTACCCATACATTGTTCCTTAGATATGTGATATTAAATTCACTATGACAGAAATGATTAATAATGGAATCTTTAACATCCGAGGCTATATTTTAGAAACGAGTATAATTAATTTTATAAATATTTTTTATATTGTTATTTCTACACCGGGGGCCGCTCTGCAGATCGGAGAAGAGAGGGTCAGGTTGGGCCCCCACAGCTGTACTCCGGTGTCTGACTGAGTATGGCGACTCGATCGTCTCACTGCGAAAAATAATCATCTCACATCACTGGTCTCTGCGCAGAGGGCCGTCGCAGTGAGGTCGATCCGGGGGTATCGTACGGTATCGTGGGCTGCAGCGACAGCCCTCGCCGGTTATCCCCTGTGGGAACCCGTGGCGGAGGTTCTTGCCGAGAGTTGCTCCTACGTCTCGGATAGGAGGGCTCTCGGCCTAAGCCTGGCGCGGCAGCCGTACGGTAGAGAAATAACGGCTACCTTGCGCCCGGTCCTCGAGAGGTGAATGCGCCGTAGGTGCACACCCCTTACCTTCAGTCTGACGCAGGTGCTCACCGGGCATGGCTGCTTCGGTGAGTATTTGTGTAGGACGGCCCGCAGGGAGCCGACGACTCACTGTAAGGATTGTTTCGCGGCGGTGGAATCGGCCCAGCACGCCCTCGATGTGTGCCCGAGATGGGCGGCGCTGCGTCACGATCTGACATTAGTTATCGGAGGGGACTTGTCAAAGCCGAGCATTATCGTCGCGATGCTCGGCAACGGTCCTGCCATGCCATGGCTTTCTTCTGCGAGACCGTCATATCCCAGAAGGAAGCCGATGAGCGTGTGAGAGTGGAGGCTGCCGACGAGGCCTACCTCCGCCGACGACGAAAGGGGGTACGAAGGAGGCGCTATCTGCAGCGCCTTCAGTAGTGCCCCTGTGTTGCGTGTCGTGCCAAGATGGGAACCCGGTCCATTTCATAAAGACACGGCGTCGTAGGGACTGTCATAGCGTGGCCGGACAGTCCCAGAGGAGGCGAAATCTGGCCTTTTCGCCGAGGCCAGCTTGTCGCTGGAGGGATCCCGTTGCCTGCAGATCCGGTTTAGTTGGTATTGCTACCCAATGACCGAGTTCGGGCACATTACAATCCCGGGCAACGTAATGTATGCTCAGAATAATCTGAAAAATATTTTAAAAATAGTAGTTGCCCGACCTAGGGATCGAACCCAGGAGTCCACACGGCTAACGGTCTGAACGGGCGACATCCCCACCGTTACACCACAGAGGAAATTCATCTACGTGGGTTTTTTATTTATATAGATACGTGTTGAGTAATTGTTATTTTTTTCATTAAATTAAATTAGTTAAATTGAACAGTTGATTATATTTTGTTATAAAATACAAGTACATTAAACTTTTATTTACTATTTAAATTATAATATATATATATAATGAACTAAATCCAAAAAAAATGGTAAACTTTTGAGGGATTTACACGGTTTAATAAATTCTAGACGGCAACGGTAATAATTAGATAATAAGTCGCTATAATAATCATTAAATTCGTGCATGACATGCACAGTGCGACATATAGTGGCAAAAGATAGTACTACTTCAGCGCGTTTCCCTGTTAGTGAGGTAGTTTTAATGGTACTTTTTATATCGTAACAGAGATGGCGCTGTAACTCATTAGTACTGAAAACCACTGTACTAAATGTTAAGTATCATTATTACACAATCGCCATCTGTGCCAAATAACTGAAACTATTAAGTTTCAGGTGCTTGGCACAGATGGCGCTTTCATATATGATGTTATTTTTTAAGGTTCCATAAGATTTTATCGCAATACCAGTTTATTGTTAATTTTTATCAACATTGCAAACAGTTTATTTTCAATAAATGCCTAGTGAAAGATACGGGACCGAATAATTACCTATCCGGATTCGGATGAAAGTAATAATTTGGATACAAACTTTCCTGTGAAGCAATTGTATTTTATTATTTGCAAATTCACAACCTGAAAAATTTCATCATCATTATCAGTCCTTATTGGTCCACTGTAGGACATACCACTCTTTCAATGAACGCCAAGACGGCTGATTTACTGATACTCGCATCCATCCCGGACCAGTTCCTCCACGGAGATCGTGAAACTTTAAAATAATATAATTTTTCCTTAAAAAATAACCAAATCCATTATGGGTGATAGTTGAGACGGCTTGGATACCTCTCTGAGATTAGATCATAGGCAGACCTAGAAGGTGTGGTTTTCGTGATGTCTGTTCAGTTAGATTAACTTACAAAATGTTACAAATCAATGTTAGTTGTTAAAAAATAACTATAAGGATAATCAGATTCTAAAAGCCTAAAAGATCAATTCTTAGGTAGTCAACTTAAGCCTAGGACAATAGTTGCACGAAGTGGTCTCTTGAGCATCCACCAACATTTATTCAAGGAGGGGTCTGTCTACATTATATAAAGTAAGTAAAGGTGCTACTGCTAGTAGAAGTTGAATATTCCCTACCCATGTTCTAGCCTCGTCGTTGCGTTGGTGCTCAGTAGTTGAGTGAAGCAAATTGAACGAGGGGACTGTTATTTGCATTCCTTTTTGCGCCCGGCGTTTTCACGCAATGAAGAAGTGGCGAGAATGGAAATCTCAAACGAAATATTATATTACAATTTAAAAGAATACAAAAATAATTTATGGTCCTTAAAAGTGGATGGTTCTCATAAGAAGTAAGTATAACATGTGATAGTAAATACTGAAAATTAGTACAAGCACCAAAATGTTAAAATATTTTTTAGTAATTATAAACTCTTGTTTTAGAACACGCAGACCGTGTCTTTAGTCTTCAATATTGCCATTCTTCGTCAGTGCTAGAGGTGTGCTTTCTGATCTCGCTAACCAAATCGGCCGCTGCACAAACTTGTCAAAAAACTAGTGCTAGTTTTTTTATAGTATAGAGAGGCAGACGAGAAATCCATTTAAAGACTACCGATGCACAGGAACATCCTACGCAATAACATAATTGTTGTGCCGTAGTGTCGCTCTCCTTTCTTCCGCCTCCCTGAACGCGACGCTGAGGATGCCACTTTCCGCCAGTATCATTTAAACGAGAGGTACCTCCCCGCTCGTGCCGGCCCAATTCCGCTACAATGCAGCGTGGCACTCACTCTTACTAAGAGTGGAAACATTTTATAAAATCATTACCTCCTACTATTCACGTGAATACAAAACGGCTGGAATAAGAGTCCTTCCACACGGCATCATAAATTAACCGTGAAACCGCAGTTCAACAAAAAACTCCAATCGTAGGGGAAAGTTTTGGCGATTAAGCTGTGAGGCGTGGCTGTGCTAGGACTGCACCTGACAGTTAGCGCCGCCACTTGTTATAATCCGCCGAACTTCAGATCCCCCCTCAAGGTAAACGCAATTAATGGTAATACCGGCCGTCTCGGATTTGTAACGTGTGATACTTTGTTTGCTTATAAGGGAATTTTAACACTATGAAAAATCACCCGGCTTGAATGTAAACATCGAGATTAGTGATATAGTGGAAGTGGGTAGTGTCATGCACTGCAATGGAATTGGGCAAGACCGGAGAGGTACCTCTCGGTCACATGAGACAGCCGTAAATTGACGGCTTGTGTAAATTGCGAGTTTCGAGCGGTTTGTGAGTAGCCGGTGGCACTTTGGAGGTGGTTGCCAAACGGCTCCGTTTGTCCCTCTACATTATAAAATAAAATTAGATTAATAATAATTCCAGTAAAATGAAAGTAGACACACATGTTTAACTATACGAATAACGTGTGACGTCAAGGTTAGTTTAAATATACCGATTTGTTCGAACTAGTCTAGACAACTGGTCGAAGTTTAAACGAACGTGATGTCAAAACGGACGCCATGACATCTACAAACGTTTCGCCACCTTTTTATAAAACTGTTTGTAGAGAAATGATTATGACTCGTTTTATTACTGTTAATTTGTGAAATAGTAGCCTCGCCTCCTCAGACAAGCCAAACAATAAACGAGCTCAATTATTCTTATCCACGTCACTGCATCTTAAGTATACTTATTTTTAGATTTTGGTGTCATTATGTTCAGTCAATTTTATGTCCACCGCATAGAAAGGATACAAACTCGCGGGTCTAAAGGTCCAAGAGCCCGGGCGCGTCAACTATGCGGATGAGTAGCGGTCGCACGATGTAGGTAACAGTTTACTAAGAATTTAAGAGACAATTTTCTTTTAACATATCCGGAATCAAAATTAAGTACCTACTTCTGCAGTTCTACTACTCTCTGTGATTTTATACAGTGCCAGACAAACATTAAAAAAAAAACATTAGCATTTGGAAATACCTGTTCAATGACTCCTCAAATGGCAAACGAGCATTAAAACCTACCCACAAAGACATTGTACATTCGCATCACTATTATCTTGCAGATCCAACAGGAGGGCACTGTCTTCCTCTTCTTCAGTGGGCCACCGGCAACTGCCATCTGCATGATGACAATAATTCGGATGTCTATGAGCGTCGGTTGTGATCAGAAGGCTCTCTGATTACACGTTTGGCCCGTTACATTATATAAAAAAGAACTAGTTTCTACCGCACATTACTAGTTTCTACTGTTTGGCATCTACTTGTAAATCCTCTTTTGGACATTCCGTTAGAGAAAACATTTAACAAAAAAGGGCAAAAATATAAAATAACATTTACAATTCGATGCGGAAACAGTGATTGGGGTATGAAAATATACCGTTTTCTCATTCCGTTTTGTTCCTGATCTGCGGATCTGCAGATAACTTTTCCCCAACGCGTCGTATAAATAAATTGTTGACTGACTTTATTGCCCTCAGTTCTCTGTGAGCTATTCGTGTTATGTTAGATTTCGGGTTAACTTTCAATTTTTCGGTTTTCTACCACACACTTAACATCGGTTCGGATAATCAATAATATATAATATCATATTTGGTGTTTTTGTGAATATTTATAACTTACTAGCAATTCCGGTCCTGTTAGTCTTCAGAAGTCGGACTGGTCGATTGTTTCCCTATAATACGTAAAAAAATAAAATTTGTAGGTAAAAAAGTAATATTATTGTGCTACAAAATTTTCGAATTAGTATCTTAAGGATATTTTCTAATAACATAAATGTTTGCACAGACTAGCATTTCAGAATTGCAATGTCATTTTGCTCAGAATAACATTCGCTTTAGAGCTCTTTCAATAATTATTCATTACGTAATTTTGTAATAAAATTTAATATTTTTGAGAATAATTTCAGGAACATGAACACGGCTTCGAATTCCATTTTAAAAGAACTAAAGCTTAACACAACTCAATACAATAAACACATTAATAAATAATACAGAATGAACAAACATAAGCCACAGTAATAAAGTATATTCAGAATAAAATCGCATACGAGTCGATGAAACGCAGAACAGCGAGGGGATTAAACAGTCAAACTGGAAATTCCACAAGCTTTGCAGTCATGGATAGACATCAACATCTGTCAGCGTTAACATGCGGATTTGCGGGGATCGGATGGATATTAAACAAGCCAGTCTCTGTGGAACTGAAGCCTATGGACCGGGCAAAAGAACCACAACGATTCTACAATCGAGATTGCGTTCCACGTTTGTATAATAAAAGTGAATAAAAAATCATGTTTATTTAGTTCCTTGATTGTTTTTTTTTTCGTGTTTGACATTTTTTGACATCTGTCTGATATATTTATTTCACTTTCTGGCGCGTGTTGGTGATATCTGGTTTTAAAATTTTTCACGAGTTAGCTAGAATTAATACATATTTTAGAGTGAAAAACATCAGAACCTGTTAAGGGATTACGTTATATGGCCGATTTAGACTTGTAGAAGTGGTAAAGCCGAATTCAAAATTCATAACTATTCTTAGAAAATAGTCAATTGATACATCTTATCAATAAGAATCTTCTATACTTTTTACTTCTCATGGTGGCACTTTATTCACGACTACCAACATGCTCTCCTTCATCTCTGCCTAGAGCATGACTCTCACAAGCGACTCTCTTAAGATAACTAAGTAATGGACATAATTGCCACGTCGACATAATATGTGAGTGAGGAGTACTTTCCCAGTTACATCAATCTTTTTTGTGTAGTAAACAACTACCGACGCCCCTTGGATAGGAGCTGTCTACATGTGTGTGAAGCTTTATACTAAGTTACCAAATGATTTAATGAATCGTAGACCTGGAAAATTTATGTCTGAGTTAAATGAATTAGGGTATTTTCGTATTATTTCTATACTGTCAAAGACATTGTTAATGTTTATGTACTTTGTAGTTATAATCATATTGCGTATTTTTGGTATTTATTTTAAAACTTAGCATGTTATTATTCAGAGTAGTAAAATACGCGTATCACAAGATCTTTGTAATATCTCATGGTATAACCATTGCACACTTGACACGCTTTGGCCTCTTTTCCTCCTCTCCTCCAATGGGCCATCAGCTACACACTAGCTACATGGAACATAACAACATAGCAATTGCTTTACGGTACTCAGTGGTGTCTTGATCGGGGAGGTACCTCGCGCTCACGAGAGGTACCTCCCCGATCGTGACGGTCCAATTCGGCTGCAATATAGCATGGCAATACCACTTACAAAAACTCCAATGCATCAACATCAAACCTTACAAACATATAGACGATGATGTTGAATAGTTCAAAACAAAGGTTGAATTCCATTTTAGAACAAACTAGGTTGTGGTAGGAGCAATCCGGGCATGAAATTAAGAACCTGTTAGACAGCGTAACGCCACGCCACTGGAAAGGCCCTGCGCGGTAGACAGGAAGCAAATGGCTTCTATTTGATTCGAGGATATCGTGTAGGACGCCGCAGCCGGCCGCCAGCCATCGTTACACGAGATTGATCGAAACGAGTTCACTTACACGGTGTTGTGTCGAAATTGGATACAACATTGTTACCGTATTATAGGATCTACTTGCTTTTACTTCTCTCATACGACGAGAAAATTTAATTAAGTCTGAAGTTAGTCCTAAGGAGCACATTGAGATGAGAAATAGGTTCGCAGGCGGTTGTGACACTGCTGCTTTGTAGTAAAATCGGGACGGCAAAACTGATACCGCTGCATAATGATAGTTGTGGTGCTTTGTCATATCGCGATGCATGACCGGGATACAGACGGGAGATCCATCTGCAGAGGAGGGACGAGGCCATCCTTTCGACACCATATGCAGTCTCATTGCCCTGCGAGCAGTCATAGCCATTCGATGAAACTGTATTGGGTCACTCTGAGCATCCAGAGCATAAATTCAGATTCAAAAAACACGTTTTTGTACAGGATAGTTTACATGATGGATTAGCCACTAATATTGCAAATGTCTATGTCATGGTGGTAGGCACTACCCACATGCTCGCTTGCCCCCACAAATCATAAGAAAGAAACACAAAAGAAGCGTGGCTAATAATTTACATCGTTTGATGCGTTTGAAATTCTGTAAAGAGTGCTGGAAAAAATATAATATACTATATGACTTAAAATATTTAAAAGGGTGATTAACTTGGAGTTGTCTGTAATATACAAATACTCAACTTATCTCTGTGTATTTTTTGCTGTACTAAATTGTCATAACAATCGGATAAACATTTCTCTGTTTCCTTTTATGCTATTATTTCCTTTTATGAATCTCACATAGTAATGTAGAAAGTGGTAGTAGGGTTAAATTTTATCAGAAACAGAGGCGTAAACCGTAATATAAAATTGAATGGGGCATAATATCCACGAGGATGACATATTACGTCTTATTAAATTTTATCGAATCCGAGCTAGTGGATCACATACTATGGTTGTTTGCTATTGTTGCTTGTATTAAGTAGGTACCTAATGCATTAGGTGATTTACCAATGTTTACCAATGACCTGTTTCGAAACATATCCCGAAAAAAAAATATAAAGTATCTTTTTACAGAATCAAAGGACAAACGAGCCTTTGATGGTCACCGCTGCCCATAGACTTCAACATAATTGTTATACAAACGTTTTACCCTCATTCTATAAAATGAATTTATGGTGTGTATGTATATGTACGTGAGTGCTTGCTGGACGGCGAGCCTAGGTTCGGGGTCGTAAGGGTGACTCGACCCCTCTATCTCCTACGATGGGAGAGATGCATCCCGACATGGGAATGTTTATAACAGCAAATTTTACTATTGTTATCATGGCCAGAGAGACTGCGAGGTCCCTCATTCCTCGAATCTGACATCGAGGGCAGCTCACACACGCTAGCTACAATCGTCTCGGCGCTGGCGTTAATGAATGGCTCATGGAGAGTATAATGACTGGGGGGCTCGTAACCCCTTCACCCTCAGACGGGTGTAAGAACGCAATCAGAAGCGGTAGTCTCGGAACACCTAACCGGTACTGTGGTATTATTTAAGCTAGGCAAATCACAAATCTTATTAAAATTAGTCCCTACTCTGAAGGCGTCATTCGGACTGTTCGTAGTCGAATGCGTATGCTGTTGTGGCTTGACGTATGTCTGGGTTGTAGCCTATGTTTCATACCTGTCCTCGGAGACGTCTGCGTGTCACTCCACCGGATCTGATGTGTCGTGTCTGAGAGCGTGTTTGCTGAATTTTTTTATAGTATAAGGGGACTAACAAGTAATCGGAGCCTTCCAACGACTACCGGCGCCCAAGCACATCAACATAACTATACCGATGCGTTGCCCTGCATTCCACCTAACCCCCACAGTACAAGGCAGGTGTTTGATAGTAGTCGTGATGTTCGTGATGTTCGATGATAAGTCCTACAGAACGTGTCTGGGACGACGAACGCTGATTGTTACATAGTTTGGTTCATATTCCACAGCTTTAGCGTACTTGGTAACGATCCTGATCAAAATATTCAGTTACGGTATCATTGTAATGGCCTCTGACAGAGGGCAATTCAAAGTTCCTGTGTAGGTTGAGGTTGCGAACGTACCGCGGACAGCCGGTGGCCATTCGCAGGAAGCAATTTTGTACTTTTTGCAAATTCGATATGAGAGGGTCTAGCGTGAGCGATGGGACACTCAAAAATTTATTACTTTGCAGTGGTTTCATAATATCGTGTTATCGAAAGTTATCTCCCCAGTTGTGTTGGCCGAGGTTGGCCATATTACAAAATATCTATATATTATTACACAAATTAACAAGGTCTGGTGTAATATTATTTAATAACGACTGCTCGGTAATATTTTACCCACATTTAATCGGCTTCTCTGGTCTCTGGTCTATAAAAATATATCTGTTTCGTGTGCGGTCAATTATAACGAAGTTATATCTTCCCCTCGTCTGCAAATTGAGAAGGGTATTACATGATTACTACAGTGCCATCGGCCACTGATGATTTCCCAGGTGAAATTATTACATTTACTTTTTTTTTCATTCCACGTTTAGCTAACGACTTATATAATAAATTGTCTTTGATACTTTCTATAAGATTTCATTAATTTGCCCAGCGTGCTCCCGGACATGTCTACGGAGTCATTGCCAGATTGCAGTCGAAAAAAGGGAGAGATGGGGTAAATAGTTCCTATTTACTCTATTATGCTTTGGCTTATAAGAGGTTCGGATAGTCTAAACCGCATCTTTTCTTTTTCGGACCTGGATGTGTACCGTGGAAGCGAGGAGAAGCCTAATATGGCTTCATCGGATTGTTACGATTGCTCGTCTGGTGACGGGACTAGGTTTGGGATCGAGGAGGTTTCTGAACCCCAGATCCAACCCTCCTCGACCTACCGCAGATGGGAAAGAATACACGCCGACTCTACCGCAGATGGGAAAGGATACACGCCGATATGAAAATGTTTATAATAGCTATTTTAACTATTACTATCATGGCTAGAAATACCGCTGGGTCCCTTATCCCAAAACTTCATCATCGCGGTGACGTAGCTGGTTGCCCATAGGAGGGGAGGTCAGCGCGTTTTCTGGAGGACCAACCGCTCTGTTGGTGACGTGGCGGTTAGTTCCCATTTTACGTCAGAGGTCGTGGGTTTGAATCTCGCGTAGGTCATACAGGCGGTCATATATGTGTTATATGTCTAGAAAGAAAGAAAGAAAAAGAGTTTATTGATCACTACACAATAGCATAAGATAGTTATACAGTAGTGCTATTGGAAATATCTTGGTACTGTCACCAATTCAGGTGGTCACCCAGCGTTTGCCATATCATCACTTAACAGAGGACATGGCGCTGATTTTAAGTGACCCCTCATTATCAGTCGCTTGGAGCGACTTAGTAAACATTTACAAAACCTTGTGCCTGAACAAGAACAATACAACATTGAAATTTCATTAGGCACTATGTACTACAGTTAAAGTATATATATATATATATATATATATATATATATATATATATACTTTAACTGTAGTAGATGCACACACACACACACATATATATGAAATTAAATGAAGGACCGCTACTACCTGTAACACAAGTCCATTGTGTACTTACCACAGGACTAGGCTTACGTGGTTTGAGAAATCCACAGATATTATTATTATTTACATGAATGTAATGTCTATGGGCGTCGGTAGTCATCAAAACGCGATCGATTCTCGTTTGTCCATATACTATAAAAATGTGTATAGGTAGAAGTTATTTCATATCAACGTGTCTTCACAATTTTTTAAGAAAATCCAAAGTGTTCCTACGTCAAATATTGACAGGTTGTTTCAATCAATATGTAAACTATAGTTAATTTTTGGCGCAATGGGCAAAATTATTAAGAAAAAGATTTTGGAGAGCGTGTCAATAATTTAATTGACATTTTAATATATTAAAGACACCCGCCACAAGCGTTAAGTATAACGGCTGCTGACGTTTGTTCTTAACTGTCCAAAAAACTGACCACTTCTACGACAGCTTACGTAAAACAGAATCACATTGTCTGCATTCCTCTCTAGAATGTCAATGCCCGTGCTCCTTTCACCTCCATGTGCTCGCTTTGTTGCGTCAGTACGTCAACGCACTGTACTATACCACTGGCTTGACGGCATCGACGTCTGATTTATTGATATTTTAACCGAGACACTATTATCAGTTCGCACCGCTGACAGTGACCTATCCTAATGCGATTGCAAATAAGAAATGGTAGCTTTCAAAGTCATATCACTAATGCCTTTACTGGGTAGGTGGAAATTGAATTCACTTCTTTTGTTACACGTTTCAAAACGCTTTTCCGTATGCGTATCGCTCTACTTTTACGCAGGTAAACTGTGCCTTTGAAAGCACTAATATACTTAAGTGCAGAATATCTGCGTCATTCAACATGCACGATCAGTGTCGGCTGACTGCGCGTAATTACTGTTTACTTACTAAATGGATCCGCTTGTGAGTCGACTTACCTTATTCAACTGCACTACCTAACCCATGAGGCTAAACGAGGGGTGTCATAAGTGATACATTGTCTATGAGTGTGTATTGTTTATGGACATTGTAATTGACTGTCAATTTAATTCAACATTGTTAACAGTTTTCATGAAAAACATTTTGGTTTGATGTTAAAATTTTCTTCGTGTCACATGGTATTGAAATACTGGGTATTAAATTCGAGACAACTACCAACACTCACAGACATCCATATTATTATTGTTATTCAGATGGGTGGCTCTTTTGCTCCTCCCCTCGAATATGTCACACATCTATATTATTGGAACGAAGTTCCTTATCGCGTTTTGCGAAGGAGGCTAGACGGAAAAAATTTAGTCGAAAAGTTGTCAAGACACTTTTTCCTATAGTGTTAGCCGCGCGACGTGCGCACGTTTCCCTATCTGTCTCTATCTCTCTTTCTCTCATAGAAAGCAAGCTAAGTACTTCTGTTTCATCTTTCTATTTTGCTTCATACAGTGTAATGCCTCGACGATTATTGTTGTCTTGTTAGCTTTATACAGGTTTTTCGTACATAATAAATAGTAGAAAAAAAGTACAATTCCTTTACTAATTAATCGAAAAGTATTTCGTTCCATCCGCGTGTCCCTTGACACCTCTCACTGGTTTCTTTACACAACTTTAATACATTATAAAATATCATATTTGAATCCTAAGCATTAAATTTGTAAAGTAAAATTGTATTATTCAAGTCATGATCTCAACATACGAGAGCAAGTTTGCTGGGACAACAAAGAGGAGTGTTCACCTCGTAGTAATTTATACGTGACCGCATGGTCGCCGTCCCCTGGGCCCGGGGCCCGTAGTTGGGGACTTGCGTGTCCGCCCGACCTGGTAGACCGCTGTAAATTTACACAACTAGTTTTTTAATGGTCGGTAAATCTCATCAAATATTGACAGTGCACGTTGCTGCATATACAAGAGGTTGCGTAATTATAAAATTTATTTTGCCCCGGGGGATATGTATAATTACGAGATGAGTTTCATTCGTATTTTATGGTTCTCTGGCGAAAGCGTATCAACGGTACCTTATTATTAAGCCGGTTTCTCCATTCGACTGTCACACGGCAGGACTTTCTATTACATTTCAAGACCTATAGGTCTGTAACAGAAAGAATCTTGAATTTTTATAAAGCTTACCTATATCATTGTAGCCATCAGTAAAAGTTCATTAGAAATTTATGTTTGTACAATCCAACTTACCTCAATGTAATTATGACTTTTCCTCTTGGTGAAATGTTATATCGGACAAAATTGGTAGACCCAATTTCTGTTTTCTGTCGCGTCGGTTCAGCCGTCGGTATAAAATCACCGCTAAAATTGTTTCTACGTCCATCTCCGGCAAATATAGAACTCCACTGAGATCTAGGTCACCGTGACAACTGCCTGACTAGCGTCGAACGCTTGTCATCTGAACGTACCTTAAGTTGTTATTTAAATAATTATGTCCTTCAAGTTGAAATTTTAACTGTTACTTGTAGCTTTAAAAATTTTACAAAATTTTGTTATTAGAACAATAAACTTGTTATGATAACATTAACATAGCAACGAGATAGTTTTTGGTTTTGGTAAATAAACAATAAATCTTGAAACTATGTCTGAAGTCCATTAGCGAAATCAAGATTAAGCTATAGCCGACTTAGCTCGCTGTTGGATGTTTAATATAAAGTTATGTGAGGAAAGGGAGGAATAAGTCATATATAGACCGTTTTAAAGTAAGTTCAACTTTTTAGTAATAGAACATTTACTTCAAAAGGTGAAGGTTTAAATTGAATAGGTTTAAATCGTTAATTTTAAATATCTTTATCCGGATTAGTCTGATCCTATACTAATCAGATATGTTCTGGTTTCAAGGTCATGTGTGCTTAAAAACCTAAGTTTAAATTTGCACCTCAAGAAGAATGCCGTGGAGCTGCACTCTTTTCATTGATTCCCCTCTGTTGAGCGTCGCGGTCCGCACCTACAAGAGACGAAGAATGTACTGCCTCGGTCACGTTGAAATTATCGGACTGCAAAGAAATAACAGCTCGTTAATAATAGAAAAAAAGTACAAAAAATAAGTTGAAAAAATTATTTTTTTCAGTTTCCATTTTACATAAGGAAATACAGTAAATGAAATCCTACGTCATACGCGCTAAAGTTCAGGCAAGACTATATTGTATCACTATTAGTTAAAATAAGTTTCCAAAGCAAACTCCCATAAAAGTGCCTTGGGATCAATGTGTCCTAATCTCGGTAGAAACAAAATCGAAGTGTTACAATTCTCATTACGTTTCGCCAGGATGGACGTCCCACGGTACCTACCTAAAGCTGTAACATAAATTTCAATATAACTAGGGTAAGATGGCTAGATAAATAAATTTCACACAACCAGCCCTGGTGAATGTGCGGCTTAGGCACTTCTTAGAGTTTGATATCTTTATTACCAGGATTGCCTTATTGAGAATTATCTCTAGAATATATTTGTTATTCTCTGAAGGAACGATGTAAATGCGATAAAATTAGAACCAATGATCAACAGTCCTTAATATCATTAATAGAAAAATATTCTTCTCATAATTGATCTAATCTTGTATTTACTGATGTTATATTCGTCAAACCGGAAGTGAGCATAAAATATATTTTCTCATTGAATGGGTCTGATAATTGTGTATTTACCACGTAACTTTGAGGATTAAACCAACCATAATACTGTAATCTGCGTAGGTGGTAAAAATACTAAAATAATAATATAATATAATCACAGTAATTTTAAATTATATTGACGTCATATCATTAATGAAATGTATGTAGGTACCTAAATTTAAAATACTTCATCTCGCATAAACTAGTCCCAGTACAATATTTAAAATATACGTATCAAAATTTAGAATACTTAAATTAATGCCAGTAAAAATGTTTCTTTTTAATACACCAATAGTCATTATAATTGTTATTGTACATACCTCTTAAATCTTACCCCAAGTAAGTGAAATGAATGTAGACAAAGTCAAATGGTTCAAACACTATGTACGTAAATAAAGTTGTTTCGTTAAGGCGATCTACGAGGGCGCTGCTTCGTTTAAAGTTTTAATCGCTTTCGAGCCGTGATAAAGAAATTTTAATTAAGTTTTAATATCACCGCTTAATTGCTGAGGCGGAGGTCTATCACAATATCTTTGTTTGTGTATAATTTATTTTGAGCTGCTCGCGATTTGATTGACTTTATTAATTTGATATTTAGTCACTTGGCGAATTTTGCATTTGTAAAAGAGGACTGTCGCGAGCTGATAATAATTATAATACTTCCATGACATTATGAAGATACAATTCCTTGCATTCTTGAAAATTCTTATTACTGGTGATGATTGGGAACCGTCTTTTTCTCTATGCGAAGATGGAGTCACCATAATATGCATTTACTATTAATACCATCATTGACTATGTATTTCCTACTATAAAATATGAATACATGCTGTATGCATGCCATATGTATCCTTATAGAAGACCATAGGTCTTGTATAAGCATGTATTCATTTTCCTATAACAATTGATTAATAAAAATACAAGATACAACATTGCATTTATATTGTCATTCTAAAGAACCCTTGCTTGTACATAAATAAAACTCAACCTTATACTCACGATTTAAAATTACTTTTACAAAGTTCATCATTTATATTGTGCATGTAATATGTTCTACACGTACTGTTTTGAGACGCTGACTGTACCTCGATATTTGTGTAAATCCACGGCTATAGTAAAACAATCAAGCAAATAATTAGATTTCAAAATAAATTTACTAATCACTGTCTTCTTTTCGAGTTCATATCAAACAGTAAGTCAAAATGTAAGTCTAATATTAAACATGTCACAAAATAAATATGAAAAACATTATCAATAATCGCGTTTCAGTATTCATCGCATTGAGAGAGAAAAAGGGGAATAACCATTCGAGACCCTCAGTAAAAACTATCCTTGTGTTCCCTCGACAAGTAAAAGCGGGATAATACTTCCATTTTTCATTCTCATAGCAGTGTGGACGATGCGACGCTATTCTGAACGAATTGTACCTCGGGGCATGAATTTAATCTTAGAATTCGGAGTGTCAGATTCATAAGAAGCGTCACTTTGAAAATATTTGAATTCTTTAAGCTTACACAACCGTGATGTGGTTTTTGTTTTACGAAAACTTTTTATTGTTATTATAATTAAATTTAGTTTGTTTCATTTTTAATTAAATTATGCGTATAGGTACGGTCTAAAGATATGAACAAGTACTATTTTGAAGCTTCGCACGGATACAAGTGTTTCACAAAATTTGGCAAATATTCATTGATTTACGAAAGTACAAATGTTTTAAATTTTAATATCGGGCTCTTAAACATTAAAAGTGAAAATACATGACAAATAATTCTATTTGTATCATAACAACAAACCTTCAGTTACATTATCGAAGTTTACATACTGATCAACAACATTTTAGAAAATGTTGTATAGCATGTGTTCATCAGCGATGATCAGGTAGAATGTTGTATAGTATATGTTCATCAGCGATGATCAGGTAGAATGTTGTATAGCATATGTTCATCAGCGATGATCAGGTAGAATGTTGTATAGCACATGTCCATCAGCGATGATCAGGTAGAATGTTGTATAGCATGTGTTCATCAGCGATGATCAGGTAGAATGTTGTATAGCATATGTTCATCAGCGATGATCAGGTAGAATCAGGCGATGGTCCAATCAGAAGACGAACTTCATTGCAATACTGTCATTCTAAATTTCACCAAACTTGCAGGCTATGTACACAATAATTACAAATAAAATAAAAGCAAATGTAATGCCGATTGGATCCAAATATGTGATTTATCAAATTTTATATATTATAACATTCACAAAATTCTATCATCAATTTCATCTATATAACACTAATAGTAAAATAATTTTTCAAATTCTCCAGGGGTTTCGGAGCCCATCAAATGCAAACAAACAATTAAACAAACAATCAAATATTAGTATATTAGATTATTTTTTTTCGAAGGCACCTATTACTGTTGGCAGCGCTGTTGCCCTCGCCCCTACAGTTCGTCGTGTCTGCGGAAGACTTTTTTGTCTTCAGGTTTTAGGTAGACGATAGGGGGACAGACCCCCCTCCTTTCCCGCAGATGGGAAGGTGTAAAGCGGAATTTTTGTGGGCATTATTGGTGATTATTTTAGGGACCGAAAAGGGGGAAGCGGTCCCCCTCCCCACACCAGTGGGATGGCGCGCGCACGATGCCGTTCAATGTTACGGGACGTGTATAAGGATAGTTGAGCTCGTCTTTCGGTTTGGCTTGTCAGAGGACGCCGGCCTCCTCCCCAATACTCTGACGGGTGCCGACTCTCTGACAGCAGTGATCATAATTTAATTTTTATTTTTAGTGCTCTCTAAGATCGCGTTATATTATTTCTACATTCATCTAAGCTTACGGGTTCGAACCCGGGCTCGTTTCCGTAAGCGGTGTGTGAGTTTGTCATTCTATCAGTCATATATCTTATTGCTGTGTCACTATATGTGAGATTTCAACGCTCGACCGGTACGAGCGGTGTTCATTGTATTGGTTCTAGCAGGAGAAAATAAATGCATTTACGCACCATCCAGCAGACCCAAGTGGGCCTGAAGTGTGTGTCGGGCTCAGGTCGTGAAGCGATTGCTACTACCGACTAAAACCTGCTATCCATATAGCAACTGCTACGGCTATCGCGTCGTCGGCGTCGTGCAATACGTGCTTCGGCCGACGACATCGAGAATCGGTTATTAGCGTCGGATCGTACTCCGACGTCTTTTTTATAAGATTATTTGGGTGATTCAGGGCCCTGTCGAAGAACTTTTGGGAAAGCTCTTTAAAATGGCCCTTAATCGAGGTCAGTTTAAAGTCACAGTGTAGATCGATATCGCGTACGTACCAGGGGCTACCAGTAGCCGTACCCAGGAATCTGTTTTGTAGTTTCCGAAAACGTTGTATTTGTTGGGGCGATATGTGCGCGAATGCGGCACTGCAATACGTCATAATCGATCGAATGCATGCGATATACAAAGTGAGCTTATGTCTATTAGCCATTTTGCTCCTTTAGTTTATCAGAGGATAGAGTTTGAACAGGACGTACTGCGCCTTTTTTATAACTCTATCGATGTGATTCCGGAAGTCCATCGATCTATTCAGTGTGGCGCCGAGGTATTTAACCGTCTCCGCTCTAGGAATTTCGTTCCCGTAGAGCAGGATAGGGGCCATCTTGTTCTTTTTCTTTTCGCGCTCACCTGTCGCGCGTGATCTGGTTCGGGTGAAGAGTATTGCCTTACTCTTTTCCGCGTTCACCTCTATTCTCCATTTCAGGAACCATTCGCCGAGGTCAGTGACGGGTTTTTGGAGTAGTCTGGCTCCCTCTCTGGGAACGTTCCTTATGTACAGTGCGGTGTCATCCGCGAATATCGCCAGCTGTACGCTGGAGTGTCGCAGTAGGTCGCTAGTGTACAGGTTGTAGAGGGTTGGGGATAGTACAGAGCCTTGCGGAATCCCGGCTCTGACTGGGCGGGGGGAGGACAGTATACCCTTCACTCTGAATCGGAACCGCCTGTTCTCTAGGTAGGTATAGCTTGTAGATGAGGCCCTGGTGCCAGATCTTATCGAACGCCTTTACTACGTCGCAGAAGACACCACACGTGCCGTGTGGATTTCTTCTGTGCAGTCCCGTAAGTACATATTCCGTGAGACGGTGTACCTGTTGGGGGCAGCTGTGACTATTACGAAAAGCAAACTGTTCGTCCATGAACAAGTGTCTCTCTCGTATCACGGTTTTTAAGCGTGCGAGGATAATCCTTTCATATATTTTCGCTAGCGAGCTTATAAGACTTATAGATCGATAGCTAGTCGGCTCCCTCCGGGGTTTTCCCGGTTTGTGGATGCCTATCACTATTGCTTCCTTCCAGATGTCCGGGAAGGCGCAATGCGCAGTAGGTGTATAATGGGAGGGGGTAGCTGTTTGTAGTACCTTGTTTGTGGTACCATCGAGCCCCGACGACTTTTCAGTGTGGAGGTTTTTTATAAGCTCCTTCACTTCGTCCGCGTCCATCGGACGTATGATCTCATTACCGTCCCACGTCGGCATAGCCAGTCGGGCCGTTACTACCCTCAGCACCTCCTCTAGATGCGAGAGGTCTGTGGAGGGCGTCCTGAATACATTGACTCTCAACCGCGTCTGCTAAACATTCCGCTTTTTCCTCATCCTCCAGTACAGGTAGTAGTGGCAGTTCAATGGTGGTATTTGCTCTGTAGGCTCTGTTTTCATCGCCCTGGCTAGAAGCCAATAGGCGGTGTGTGACGGCTTTAGTTCACTAGCGAACTGATCCCATCTTTCGTTTATGAACTTCGGTACAGCCTTTTTGACTTCCCTTTCGAGTTGTCGGAGGGCTCGTCTGTTCTCATCGCCTCCGTGGCGGTCGTACGGACGTTTAGCCGCGTTAAGTATATTAGATTCGGTGTTTTATCTATCACGAAGAAGCGTTGCGGCCGCGTGGAGGAGATAGACGGTACACCGCTGGCAATCTCCTTGGCCTTGAATTTTGTTTAGAACTCCGTTCACTTGCCCATTCAAGTTTCACTTCTATTGTGCCCCAGCGTACATTTCAATTTTTTTAATAGTGTTGGGGGTTAAACGAGCAATCGGAGCCAAAGGGCTCCGATTCAAAGTTCCGAAAAAAAGTCAAAGGACTACTACCGATGCCCATAGACATTCGCATTATTGTTGTCATACAGATGCGCCGCCTTCCCCATCGCCTCCTGTCTAATAGACCACCGGCCGGAGCAAGAGGTACCTCCTTTGTCGCAGAGCAAACCAGAGGCCAGACAGCCAGAGGCTGACCAGCCGTCGAAGTGCCCTAATGATTTGTTGTACTGGTACCCTAATGATTTGTTGATTGCCATCGGTGCCATATTAAATTGTGTTGTGTTCTTAATACTCGGAATTTATATATACCGTACAAATCTTACTAATAAACATTTTGTTTGGAATAAATTGGTATCATATTGATTGGACAAAGGTCCATAGAATAAATGAGAATTTTTGAAAAAAAAAAATTATAATCCCAATCACCGTAAAATGACACTAACTACCGAAATTTAAAGACAAAAGCATATTACTGTGTGATTGCAGTATCATTTTAAATGTGCTGTGTGATAGATAATTCACAATCCGTTAAAGAAATTAAATTTGTTGAAAGCATAATAAATCATTGGTGCATTTTACAGAACCTGGAGCGCGGAGACGCTTCATTAAGAAAAACAAACGTTCATCTTGGAGGCTTAAGATAAATTTTATAAACAGATTGAAAATATAAAATGGCTTTTAGTGCTTTAAAAGGGCATTAATTAGCAAGGCGAAGAAATTTCTGTGTATTCATTAAGCGCTTGTCTTATGATTTAAACAGTTCACTTGATAATAAATATGGATTTGTTGTTCAGAAGGGCCGAACGCGATATAAATTAAACTTACACGCGTTTTAGCAAAATTCTCATATCGACATTGGATTTGACTGGAATGAAGTGAAACTTAATTGTAAGAAACAACATTCTTCTTGATGACGATGATGATTAATATTAGTTTAAACCAAAATGAATTCTAGCTGAAACCGGGCAAGTTTTTTTTTATAGTATAGGGGAAATCGGGGCCCTTTTACGACGACCGACGCACATGAAGATCCTCAAAATTACATCTATAGGTGTTTCTTTCTAAACAGTATTTCTTCTCGAAACTGCTGCAACGGCACACCCTGGGTAGGTTGTCAAACAGTGTGTTTTTTTTTGTTTTTTTTTTTGTTTTTCTTGTGCGACGTCGGGTCACGGAGATATTCGTGTTTTTGTGGCTCGGCTCTTGTACTAAGAAAATAAGTAAGTCATCGATATAGACTTGATCTGGTTGACCGTGCGGTCCCGGGGCAGGGGTGTATAGGTGACTTGCTGGTGGCGTCCTTTTTTGTTTTTCTTGTTGTTTTCTTATTGTGTTTTCTTATTCTCTTGGAGGTGTTTCTGTTTGTGTCGGATTTTGATTTTTGTGATTTGTTTACATTTTATTTCTATTTGGTAAAATTTTGCAATTATCATTTTCGTTTATTTTCTTGTGGTTGTCGTTGCGTTCTTGTTTTTTCTGACGGGAACATGTCGGGGGGTGATGGGTTTCGGGGAGGAGGGACGGGTTCGTCACGGGGAAGGGGCGGGGGTCGCCCTAGGGAGAATTCTGTGGAGTTGGAGGTCTTGGAGGACCTATCCTCGTTGGCGTCGTTGTCGGAGGCCGAACTAGGCCGCAAACGCTTATTCACGGAGGGATCTGGGGACTCAGGTTCTGGGTCCAAAGAAAGCGTGGTGGGGGCTGCTGCCTACAGGTCACGCAATGTGGCCAAGCGAGGCAAGTCGCACAGTCTAGCGGGAGCAAGGGCGGCGCTGCGAGAGCGCATTTCGAATGACAAGGAGGAGGCATTCGAGGAGACACTGCGGAAGAGGGTCTTCCACAGGGAGAAGGAGGCAGGAGCGACCCAGATGGCAACTCCTGTCGTTTTAGAAGATGTGGATCGGTGCGGGGCGGATGAGGTGATGGTGGCGGCGAAGGCCAATCTGGGCTTAATACTGGACCTCACCGGTAGGTCCACCAACCTCAAAGGGGGCTACGCCACCAAAATAAGGAGGGCAGCGGGATCCATCAGGGAAATGATGGAGTCCCTGGTGGGTCGCACGGAGGACTCCGAGGCGAGGAGGCTCAAGGCCGATAATGCGCGCCTCCAGAGGGAGCTGGGCAATCTCAGGGAGGAGGTCCGCGCCTACAGACGGGAGTTCGAAGAGGCGCGGAAGAAGTCGC